>JALJCO010002362.1:0-262993 GCA_023101725.1 Atherinomorus stipes
CAGCTGTTCTACTCTAAAGAGACGTGTAGAGGTGGGAACGAAAACGTTACTGAAATGAGTCATTCAAACCTGAGAGGGTTAACAGCGTTAAATTAAACAACTCATAAACTGAAAATATCGTTTGAATAAAAGAAAAACAAGTTTATTAACAGTTATAGTTATACACACTCAAAAACAGAGGTACGAGGCAGGAACATTTCTGTACCTGTAGGTACATTTTTACTAATGTTCTCTCAAAAGTACAATATTCGTCTTTATGAGGCCAGAAGTACCTATATACTATGAAAAAGGCTCCAAAGTAATATAAAGTACAAATTTGTATCATTTCAACCCTAAGGGTACCTGCAGCATTGAAAAATGTACAATAACTATAAATAGCAGTACTTCTAAACAGTAGTATAATTATACTTATATTATGATTTTCATAATTATTATAGTAATCATAGTATTAATTATATGTATAATTATATATGTGTTTGGCCTAATATTTATATAATAATTATTCATTTGTTATTAGCATCTTTGATTGTTGTCATAATCTCTATTTTATTGACTTTTATTCATCATCTTTAATTGGTTTAATTGTACTTTATTAACTCAAACAGCTTGATAAGGAACAAAAATGGACCATGAAGGTACAGAAATGTGTTTCAGAAAGGAACCCCCCCAGCAACAAGCTTTGGACCCTTTTAAGTACAAACTGGTACCTCTATTTTCGAGAGTGTAGACAATTTAATGAAGACTATTGATGGCAACGAATGTTTGGCTGATCGTCTGTTTTCTAAGCAGGTTTTACACAGAACCTGTGAAGGCTGCTGTCTTCAGATCATTCCGCTCTCATCTGTCTCATAATGATGATTAACACACACACCAGCGATGACCGTGACCACACTGATTCATACGAAGCTATCTGTCAAAAAACTCATGACTGTTCCACGTACGGGTCTGAAGCATCTGCAGCAGCTGTAATTAGTGATGATGATGATGTCAGAGATAAGCCGACACATCTGCTCATTTTCATGGATTTGGTTTTGATGTTTGGGTACTGATAACATTCAAATCCTTGTTTATGACTGCGTTTTACATCACACTGCTGGACCAAGGTTATTATAGTTAACTAGAACTAACAAAAAAACGAAAACTAAAATTGAAAAAATATTTTCGTTGACTGAAATTAAAATAAAAATGATAGTTTTTTAAAAACGATAACTAACTGAAGTTGTATTGTGTCTATACAAAACAAACTAAAACTAACTAAAATTATTGTAAAAACATCCTTAGTTCTAGTCTTTGTAAATCTGTTAAATCCATCAGCCTATTGGGTTGATATGAAATCTATTTCTATTTAATCTATTTACTTTGCTCTACCAGTTTTACTCCGAGAGACTTTCTGATGATTTTCAATGTCACACCGGGCAAATTTGTATAATTGACGGAAAAAAAAAATACCCAAAAAAACTAAAACTAGCACTGAAACTAATACAAACTAAACTAAAACTAAGCATTTTCCCAAAAATAAAAACTAGCAAACCTGCTCAAAAAACTAAGTAAAACTAACTGAATTTAAAAACAAAAAGTCAAAACTAAATAAAAACTCAAACTGATTAAAAATCCTAAACTATTATAACCTTGTGCTGGACCTGATGGGAGGGAAGAGAAAGAGAAGACATGATAAAGGAGTGGAACAGAAAGAAAAGAGTGAAGAGAAGAAAGAAAGAGAGGACATGGATCCACTTACAGCCAACTGTTGCATCTGCACAGAAACCCATAAACCTTTGCTGGAAAACAGAGCTGCATCCCCTACAGGAGGACCTGCAGGTGCAACCTCTGTGGGCTGTAGCTGATACAGTATGAAGGACTTATTTACGCTGATCTAACTTCATTATTTTGTTTTGGTGATGAAATCTAATGTTTTGGGTTAAAAACTCTTAAGGGTGCATTCAGAAAGCATAGTCCGCGAGACTCGGTCCGTTTGGGGACTCGGTTCGCTTGGGGGCGGGGGTGGTCTTCCGAACCGAGATCGCGTTCACGTTGCTCTATTGCCAAACGAGCCAAGAATGAGAATCTCAGGTGGCGCTGCTCTCGGATTTACCGTAGGAGTGGACAAGACGCACGTACAAGAAGGTTCTCACAACTTCTGTTCCCCCCACTAAGCGACATTATTTTTGTATGAGGAGCTGGATATGATTTCATCAGACCAGATATCCATTAAAGCTTTTACTTCCTCGTAACTCCACGTACGAGCCATCTTTATAAGTACCGCAGTCCCTCACGTGTGTTTGTTGTCGTAGCGTTTGCCCACGTTGTGAAACGTTTTACCCACAATGCCTATGCAATTTGTAGTCCACTTCCTGTATTTGGTTCGCTTCAATCGCACCGAGACCCACGTTTGTAGGCGGACCGAGTCCGCTTGTTTGTTCCGGATCAGAGTCCGTTTGCGCGTTCACAACTCCCCGAAGTAAGCGGACTTTCCGAGCAAACGGACTCTGATTCGAATCAAAAAAGCTTTGTGAAAGCGCCCTAAGTCCAAAATAAGCTTTTACTTTCACTCAAAGTAAATTTTTAAAGTTGTTTCAGCTACAGAGTGCATGAACAACAATGGGGGTGGAGCTATTTTCAAAACTCAACATATCCGGACCACAAAGGCTCATGGGAAATACAGATTCAGCAGGAATTTAATGTTTTATGATTGTTATCCTATAAATGTGAGTTATGTGCTTTACTGCCTTTGTTCTTTTCAGTTTGGACGTTAAAGTTGCAGCATGAGTGTGAAGGACAGAGCAGGGAAATAAACTCCCACCCCATTTATAAACCTTAATCACCATTAAGTACCACTTAGGCTTGGTACTGAATACAACATATTGAGTAACATATAAGTAAATTATACTTTGTCTTAAATAAGAAATTTACCTTGAGAAAAAAAAGCATGTTACAGAATTCCAGCAATTTGTTTAGTTTGTTTAAAGATTAAAAAAAAAAAAAAAATTAAAAATGAAGTTGTAACAAAGTAAAGAAATTGTTTCTTTATGAATTATATTTTTACTTTGTATCAAAGAAATTTCTTTCCTTGTGTTAATTAAAAAAAAAACATATTTCAAGTAAATCAAAATTCATGGTTTCAATTAAATCATAAATTTAGTTTGAGAAAAACAAAAAAATATATATGTGATAAGTTGATGCAATTTTTTAAATATGAGTAACAAAGTAACAATTTTTACAGTGTAGCTGAAGAGAAATGAGCTAAAGACATCTACTGGAGTATCATCAGATCACACCCACACAGAACTACGCAGAGAAGAGGTAAAACTAGACAGAAGTACTTACTCGTACACACCCAACGGGAAGCAGCATCACATCATCAGAATAAAAGGTCTCCATGGTGATGCAGTCATGCAGATGCAACCTGACAAATCTTGGCCACTCTGAAAACAAGTACAACAAGAATGTTTTAGCTTGTAATTAGCAAAAAACATTCTGCCAATAAAACAAGTGAAATGTTCTTGATCAGAGGCATTGCCTTAAAATAAGTTCCTAAATCTCACTGAAATGTTTCTGTTTAATTAATTTCGTCTTATTTTGAGTGTGATGAGACATTTTGACTAGAAATTAGAAAAATACACTTAGTAAGATTTGAGTTTTTGCAGTGTAAAAACAGTCTGCATGCCAAGGTGCTTCACTGGATGATTGGAACAACAGATTTCTGTAATTTGGATGGGGGGGCAAATACTTTTGGCAATAGTGTGTGTAAGTATGTATGTGTATATATATATATATATATATATATATACACACACACACACACATATATATGTATATTAAAAAAAAAAAATCTGGAATGCGCTGCTAGGTGGCTGCAGTTTGTAACAGCTCTCTCATAGCTCTTTTGTGTTTTTTTCAAATATAGTTGTCTTTTTTGTTGACATTACTTGTCAGATTAGGTTTTTCTTGGAGGATTTTTCATGCTGGTTTGAAGGGTGTGCAGTTCAGGAGATTTTTCCTCATATATTTGGCTTTTTTCACTACTTGTTATGATGTGTATCCATGTCATCAGAAAAATTGTTTACCACCGGGATCAGCTGTTAAAACTCTCCCAAATCAAGATTTTCAGCGAAATAACACGTCAAATCCCAGTGGAGTTAAGGAGAAAGACAAGAGGATGCAGGGCAGGGGTAAGGCAGAGAGAAAAACGGTGGAGATTTAAACCGTTTCTTCCAACTGTTGTGATGGGTAACGTGAGATCGCTAGCTAACAAGATGGACGAGCTCGAAGTGCTAACAAGGTCTCAGAGAGAGTACAGAGAATGCAGTATCATGTGTTTCACCAAGACATGGCTGCATGAACACATCCTGGACTGTAATGCGTCTGTACACGGCTTCAAGACGATCCGTGCAGACCGAAATAAACAGCTCAGCGGGAAGCTAAAGGGAGGCGGAATTGCAGTGCTGGTCAATCAGCGTTGGTGCCATCCAGGACACGTCACTGTCAAGGAGAAGATCTGCACAAGAGACATTGAACTGTTAGCTGTGAGTTTCCGTCCATATTATTTACCCAGAGAGTTTGCCTGTGTTATTCTGGTAGCGGTTTATATAATACCAGGTACCGCACCAGAGACAGCCTGTGATGTCATCAGCTCCGTCGTGGCTAAACTACAAACAGCATCCAAACTCATTCATGGCGATCTCTGGAGACTTCAACAACGTCTCCCTCTCTGCTACGTTACCAACTTTCCAGCAGTTTGTCAGCTGCTCCACCAGAGAAAATAAGATGTTGGACTTATTTCATGCAAATACAAAGAATGCATACAGCTCCTCTGGCCTGCCTCCTTTAGGAAGATCAGATCATAATCTGGTTCTTCTCACCTCCACCTACAAGCCCATCGTTCAGCAGCAACCAGTCATTAGGAGGACGATTAAAACCTGGTCTACTGAGGCTGAAGATGCTCTGAGAGGGTGCTTTGAGGCCACAGACTGGAATGTCCTCTGTGAACCTCATGGAGATGACATCAACACCATGACTGAGTGTGTGACAGATTACATAAACTTCTGTGTGGACAACATCGTTCCAACAAGAACAGTGAGGTGCTTCCCCAATAGCAAACCCTGGATCACCAGTGACCTGAAAAAGCTGCTGAACATCAAAAAGAAAGCTTTCAGGGATGGAGACAGGGAGTTACTGAAGACCACACAAAAACAACTGAAAACACAGACTAAGAAGTGCAAAGAGGACGACAGGAAGAAGTTGGAGAGCAGCTCCAGCAGAACAACATGAGGGATGTGTGGTCGGGAATGAAGAAGATCACTGGCTTCAAGTTAAAGGAGGACCAGACTGATGGAGGTCTGGACAGAGCTAACGAACTGAACATGTTCTTCAATAGGTTCAGTTCCCCCCCTGCTGCCAACCCAATACACCACACACCCTCCATGAGCCCACAACTTTCCTGTCCCACCTCCACTCTGTTACCCTGCACCTCAGTCATGGACCTGAACACAGCCTCATCGCCCTCCACATCAGGACATCCTAAGACCTCTTTTGCCTCCACCTCCAGCCTGACTGTCTCCTGTGATCAGGTCAAGAAACAGCTAGAGAAACTGAACCGGAACAAGGCTGCAGGTCCAGATGGTGTCAGTCCCAGAGTTCTCCAGACCTGCTCAGAACAACTATGTCCGGTTCTCCAGCACCTTTTTAACACCAGCCTGAGACAGAACAGAGTTCCTGTGCTGTGGAAAACATCCTGTCTTGTTCCTGTCCCTAAAAACCACAACCAGCTGAACCAAATGACTACAGACCAGTTGCCCTGACATCTCACATCATGAAAGTTCTGGAGAGACTCTTACTGGCTCACCTCAACAAGCAAGTGAATACCTTTCAGGACCCATTGCAGTTCGCATATCGTAATGGGCTTGGGGTTGAAGACGCCATCATCTTCTTGCTTCAGAGAGCCCACTCTCATCTGGACCAGTCAGGCAGCACTTTGAGGGTCATGTTCTTTGATTTTTCAGTGCATTTAATACTATTCAGCTGCTTTGCCATGTCAGAAGCTCCATAACTTCCAGGTGGATCCTCCACAACCACCTGGATTTACGACTACCTAACTAACAGACCACAGTTTGTGAGACTGAAAGGTTGTGTGTCTGAGATGGTGGTCAGCAGCACTGGAGCACCACAAGGGACTGTACTCTCACCATTCCTCTTTACACTGTACACCTTAGACTTCCAGTACAACTCTGATCCTGTCATCTGCAGAAATACTCTGATGACTCTGCAGTTGTGGGGTGTATCAGTGATGGACAAGAAGCCGAGTACAGGGAACTGGTCAACCAGTTTGTGAAATGGTGCAGTAACAATCAGCTCATCTTAAATACCAGCAAGACTAAAGAGATGATTGTTGACTTCAGGAGGAGCAAGAATAAGCAGCATAGTCCTGTCTACATCCTGGAAGAGGAGGTGGAGGTGGTGGAGAACTACAAATACCTGGAGTTCAGCTGGACAATAGACTCGATTGGAAATGCAACAGTGACTACATCTACTAGAAAGGTCAGAGCAGACTCTGCTTCTTAAGGAAGCTGAGATCATTCAACGTCTGCGCCAAGATGTTGCAGATCTTCTACAAGTCTGTTGTGGAAAGTGCAATCAGCTTTGCAGCATCTGCTGGGAAGCAGCATCAGAATCAGAGACTTGAAGAAACTAAACAAGCTGATCAAGAAAGCTGGTTCTGTGCTGGGGATAACTCTGGAGCCGCTGGAGATGATCGTTCAAAAAAGAATGCTGCACAAGCTGATGAAGATGATGGAGGACACTTCCCATCCTCTCCACAACACGGTGAAGAATCAACAGTGTGTTTTCAGTGGGAGGCTGCGTCAGGTTCGCTGTAGGACGGAGAGATACAGAAATTCATTCCTACCAGCAGCATCACCCTGAAGAACAAGACTGACCGACTGACATTATTATTATCAATGTTATATTGATTTAAAAAAAAAAAAAAAAAAAAAAAAAGAGAGCTTTTTTACATTGTTGAATTTCCCTTCTGGGATAAATAAAGTATTTTTCATTTCATTAATTTTTTCGTTTATATATGTACATATGTATGTATGTATGTGTGTATATATTTATACATATATACATATATATATATATATATATATATATATATATATATATATATATATATATAAATAGATAGATAGATAGATAGATAGATAGATAGATAGATAGATAGATAGATAGATAGATAGATAGATAGATAGATAGATAGATAGATAGATAGATAGATAGATACACTGTAAATTCTAATGAGTCGGCTTAACTAAAAAAATATGCAAACTTGCTGCCTGAAAAAAATGAAGTTTTCATTTTATAGGAGTGATTAAGTAGAAGTTTGTAGAACCTTTCTGAACTTAATAGGGATGGGCATATCGATACCATGGAGTCGATACTTTGATTTCAGCCAGAGAAAATATCGGAATCAATACTTTTTTGAGTATCGTAATTAGGGATGTATACCGAGTACCGGTACTTTTTGGTACCGGTCCATAAACTTAACGGTACCCTGGTACCGTTAAGTTTATGGACAAACGGTACTGTTATCGGTACTTTTTGATCATCTACCTACGCGTCGCCTGATCACGACACCGCCGCGTCTTTACGACACTGCCGTCAATGGGTGATGACGCAGCGCGCGCCTTTCTCTGATTGATATACAACATGTCCGCGGTAAGGTGTAAGCGATCTAAAGTGTGGGCCCACTTTATCAAAGTTGACCAAGATTCGTCACGATGCAACATTTGCCTTAAGCTAGTTTCGTCCAAGGGAGGTAACACCAGCAACATAATGAAGCACTTGCAAGCGCACTCATGCCATTAAACTGAAGGAGTGTGGCGTCTTTGACTGCTTGGACGCAACAAAAGCGAGTCGCCCGCCCGCCAGCGAGTGCAGCACCGTACCAGCAGCACCCGATTTCTCCTCTGCTTCGACATCATCATGTCACGGTAAGAGTATTATTTGTCTTGTTTGTAGTCATTAATTCAGGAGAAGATCCGGTAACATCTTTTTTTTTTAAACCAACGCTGATGCATTAATCCTGTAGGTGGTATGAAGCAAGCAGCAGCCACCACCATAGTTCAGGAATGCAGCGTGCAGACATCCCCATTCACCATCGCAAAGCGACAAAAGATGGCACCAGAGAAGACTGAAGAATGCCATAGAGCCGTCGCTAAGTTTATTGTGAAAGATCTTCAGCCCTTCTCTACTGTTGCATCCAAGTGGTTTAGGTAGGCAGACAACTTGAAGTCAGCGTGAACACTGTTAGCTGTCCTCCTGTTAATCAGATGATAGCTAATTTTGTATTGCTTTTTCCATAATGCTGATTGTTAGGGAGATGACCAGAGCCCTTAACCCAGGTTACACACCCCCTTCCAGAGAAGTGTTGTCAGGCATCCTCCTGCCAGCTTGGTATGAAGTTGAGAAGAAAAATCTAACAGCTGAGCTTGCTAAGGTGTCGAAAGTGGCCATAACCAGTGATGGGTGGACAAGTATCACACAGGATCACTATGTTACTGTCACACTCCACTATGTGAATGAAGGTCAGTTAAAGCAGAAAGTACTCTCAACTCAGGCAGTATATGAGTCGCAGAGAGTGGTCCAGTCGTGGCTCAAGAAATAGGAGAAGTGCTTGTAGATTTTGGTGTTAGGGCAAAAGTTGTAGCCATGACAGTTGATAACGCAGCTAATATGGAAGTGGCTGCACGTGAGCTCCAAATCAGAAAGCTAGGATGCTTTGCACATACTCTTAATCTCAGTGCGCAAAAGGTCTACACCATCCAAACTGTCTCCAAGTGGTCTGCAAGGATCCGGGACTGTGTTGTGTGCATCAAGAGATCTTCCATTGTGAAGAACCTGGTTGCAGAGAAGCAGAGACTTCTGGGTAAGAAAATAGGCCTCAATCCTCAATCAGAGAGTCACAACAGGAGTCAGGAGGACTACATAGCTTAATTGATTTCAATGGGTCTTTCCCCATCTTTCAGGCATGACTGTGCATACCGTGATCCTGGATGTGAGGACCCGCTGGAACTCACTCTATCTCATGGTTGAGAGATTTATTGAGATGTACCCAGCTATACAAGCTGCCTTCTTGGACAAAAGAGCCCAAAAAGTGATAAGAGAGAGGTAATCTAGTGTGCTGTTTGATTGGAATTCACAATGATACTGCTGGACTAGTGTTTTAAATAACTATTATTAGTGGTTGATAAAGAAACCATAGTAATTGAGTGATATAAAAAGTGAGTTCATATCAGAATAATGAAAATTCATATCAAGGGAATGCAGCTGCATGATGTTAAAACAAATACATATTTACATAATTTCATCTCAGAATTGAAAGGTTCTCAGAAGATGACTACAAAAAGGCCAAGGAGTTCGTCAGCGTGATGAGAATAATGTACATGTCCACCTTGGCTGTCTCAAGTGACAAACAGGCCACCTGCAGCCAGATTCTCCCCATAATAACAAAACTTGAAAGCCACTTCAGAATTGCACAGGATGACCCTGCGTTTGTGGCCACTATCAAGGAGAAAGTGTGGGGTGACTTGTCCAAACGTTATCAGGTGCAAAACCACAAAAAAAAAACTTATCCCAATGCATACATAGCTGGCTATTCACTGTAGAGAAAAGATCATATATGATTCATACCAGATCATATTCTATGTACGACACTTCCAGTTCTCTTACAAAATGTAGCTATTTTAGTCTGTATTTTTTTGCTGATCCTTTAGAGCAACATTTTTCTATTACTTTTACTCTTGCAAAGACAAGAGTTAAATGATGTGAAACAATTGTTTGCTTTATTTGTGAATAGGATGCTGATCTGATGCTGTTCTTAGAAGAGGCCACAACCATGGACCCTAGGTTCAAGGGAAAAATCAATAAAGAAGAAGTCTTTGACCGGCTGATGGAGGCAGCAGTGACAGAAGTAAGTTTAAAGGCATCACAATTTAATTCTGAGAATAAATGCAATGTACATCCACATATACTGTATGTACGTACATAACTATATAACACACTTATTAAGGCAATCTAATTCCCCTCCTTCAGCTATCGGAGGAGGAGACCATGAAGGAACCTGAGCTCCATGGAGATGAAGAAGAGCATGATGATGATGAAGAGGAGGAAGATGTAAGTTTGTCATGTTTGTGTGATTCTGTGCTGTGTTGCAACCAAAAGCAATGAACTGAACTTGAGAAAATATGGAATTGTTTTATATTTCAGCTTTCAAAACCAGTATCTGCATTGGGGGAACTCTTCGCAGAAGAAGACAGACAACTACAAAGGCAGTTTGTTCAGCAGCAGAGTGGACCATCTATTCATGACAGACTGAAAAAAGAACTTGCTGTTTACAGAGATCTCCCCCCTATCCCAACTGAACAAGACCCTGTCCATTGGTGGTGGAGTAAGACAGACACACTTCCTTTACTATCACAGCTGTCCTTGGCATACCTTTGCGTCCAGGCCTCTTCAACACCCTCTGAACGAGTGTTCTCCACCACTGGAGACACACTCTGTCCAGAGAGGTCTCGGCTGCAACCTGATAAAGTAAATATGTTGCTTTTTCTGAACAAAAACTGTTAGAAGTGAAGCATTAGTGCCTCCATTGCACTCATATGTTTATTTTTTTCTGATCTTTTCCCACGTTTGTCAGAATACCTTCTGTTCTACTGATCCTCATTGTGGGAGTAAAATATGTTGACTCTGAATATCGTGAAAACTGCAAAATCGAACAAAAACTGTTAGAAGTGAAGCAATAGAAGTGCCTCCATAGCACTCATGTTTATTTTTCTCTGATAATCTGTACCCACGTTTAATTGTCAGAATACCTTCTGTTCTACTGATCCTCATTATGGGAGTAAAATACGTTGACTCTGAATATCGTGAAATGTCTTTATTGTGTCCTTTAAATTACACTGTAGTATCGATAAGGGTATCGATAAATACCGGTATCGATAAGGAGTATCGGTATCGGTATCGGTATCGAAAAATTCCTAACGATATACATCCCTAATCGTAATACCACTGTACAGATACAAAACATGCAAGTTGTTTCTACTTCTGAGTGTTTTAGGCAGTGAAATGATGAAAGCAGACAGATTCTAGCTTCTGTGTCACATGATGGTGGTAGCCTATCAGATTCTAGCTTCTGTATCACAGGATGGTGGTAGCCTATCAGATTCTAGCTTCTGTGTCACATGATGGTGGTAGCCTATCAGATTCTAGCTTCTGTATCACATGATGGTGGTAGCCCATCAGATTCAAGTTTCTGTATCACATGATGGTGGTAGCCTATCAGATTCTAGCTTCTGTATCACAGGATGGTGGTAGCCTATCAGATTCTAGCTTCTGTATCACATGATGGTGGTAGCCTATCAGATTCAAGTTTCTGTATCACATAATGATGGTAGCCTATCAGATTCTAGCTTCTGTGTCACATGATGGTGGTAGCCTATCAGATTCTAGCTTCTGTGTCACATGATGGTGGTAGCCTATCAGATTCTAGCTTCTGTATCACATGATGGTGGTAGCCTATCAGATTCTAGCTTCTGAATCACATGATGGTGGTAGCCTATCAGATTCTAGCTTCTGTATCACATGATGGTGGTAGCCTATCAGATTCTAGCTTCTGTATCACATGATGGTGGTAGCCTATCAGATTCTAGCTTCTGTATCACATGATGGTGGTAGCCTATCAGATTCTAGCTTCTGTATCACATGATGGTGGTAGCCTATCAGATTCTAGCTTCTGTATCACATGATGGTGGTAGCCTATCAGATTCTAGCTTCTGTGTCACATGATGGTGGTAGCCTATCAGATTCTAGCTTCTGTGTCACATGATGGTGGTAGCCTATCAGATTCTAGCTTCTGTATCACATGATGGTGGTAGCCTATCAGATTCTAGCTTCTGTATCACATGATGGTGGTAGCCTATCAGATTCTAGCTTCTGTGTCACATGATGGTGGTCGCCTATCAGACATCATGATGATGCTGCTACTGTTAGTGATGATGATGATGATGATGATGATGTTTTGTTGTCTTTCAGTGGTTTAGTGCAGGTTATTGTACACTATGTTTTGGTAAATTTGTAATATTACTATTGCATTTTCTGTTAACACTTTCCACTTAATAAATCTGATTATTTTAGTTAGTATATATTATGTTATTTGATATTTGAAAGATGTTTTTAATCTATTTCTGTTAAATTTTATCATCACGATAATTAATAATTGTTTTAAAAGCGTTTCTTTCCAGTACTTCTGTTCTCAGGTTTTACTTATATCTAATATTACCCTTGCATTCAAGATATTAACGCAAAATGTACAATCATGTCATTTTCGATCCAAAAAGTATCGGTATCTATATCGGTATTGCTGAAAAAGTGCCATAAACTACTGGTATCGCATCGACAAGAAAAAATTTTGGTATCGCCCATCCCTAGAACTTAATAACTCTGATAAAGCTGTAAGTAAATGATGCTGGAAAAGAAACTTGATGTGATTAATTTCACATAAATTAGATGAGATGATTCCCACTATCTACATTTTAATTTTTTTTACCAACATGATGACTTCGAGTTCATCTCACTTAAAGTAATTAAGTTATCTAACATGTCGCCCTCCAAAGTTCTTACAACTTATTTAAAATAAGTATTACTAACAACTAAGTTAAAATTAATTTCTATCTACTAGATAGATTCTATTAAAACCAATATTACAATTTACAGTGTAGATATGAACCGTGTACCTGTCTGCAGTTGCAGACATCTGATTGGACATTTCAACTCATTTTATTTATTTATGTGCTTCTCCGTATGATCCTTTTAAATTATTCGTCTCTTATTCTTTTACCTTATTCTATTCTAGTATGTGACCATATTTTATCTTATGTATCTGTTATTGTAAGGTGACATATACATATACAAATTTGGTGAGCTATGTTTGAGGTAGTTTGCAAGTTAAATTGGTGCAAATTTGCACACAGATAAGGACAGGTGTTCTAAGCTGACACCTTCAGCCTATTCCTGATTTGGTTATTGCATTTATGTTGACTTGTTCTCTGTTTTGCTTGTCTATAATTTGTGAAACCAAAAATAAACTGAAATGAATTTCAGCACACTCAGACAACATTTAGATAAATATGAACGTAATATGTGTATTAGGGCTGTTTTATATACTGATTTGATATCGCGATATATTTACATGAGAAAGATATGATATTTACACATATCGTTATATCGTGATATTAGTTGTGCAAATTCTTTTGCTTTATTTTTTGTAATGACCCGACTGCACCTCGACTGACCACAAAGGTGTCATCAGGATATCAATACACTGAAATATCGCGATATTTTCACATGCCGATACCATATCTTTATTTCAAAACGCGGTATAAATTTATTTTACTAATGAAATATTGTGATATATAATCGTTTTGATACGAAATCTTAGGAGATTTCACGAAATACTGCAAGATTTGATCGTTCTGTTATGAAATCTCGATTAAATCTTGCGGTATTTTGTGAAATCTCATGAGATTTCATAACAAAACAATGATATCTTGCGAGATTTCATTAGTGAAATTGATCAATACCCGTTTTTAAATATAGATTTGGTATCGGCATATGATAATATCGCAATATTTCAGTGTATCGATTTTTTGACATTAAAATTGAAATCACGATCAAATTTAGATTATTTTCACAGCCCTAACCTCGGCTTCTTCCAACACACTGTTTGCTTAGTTTCCCTCTGACCCAACAGGAACGCCTGCAGAGATTTTTTTTAGGGGTGGCCAGAGAAAATATCAGGGTGACCAAGGGTTATTAAAGGGACTTGAGGCAGGAATTTATAAAAAAACCAAACATGAATGTCCCTTTTTTATACTAATGTGTGATGAAGTGCTAAATAGCAAAAATAACGTTTCCACCCACGTCTCTCTCCGTTGCCTTGAACAGGCTGTGTGCTGCAAAATGCGCTGCAATTCGGTGTCCGAATTTCCTGCGCTGCCCTGCGAATGACGTCAAATGACCTACATCTGCAGTTTTGATGCAGGAAAAAGACGGTTGCGTTAAATTCAAACACTGTAAGCGATAGTTATGGATTCTTCTGCCGTCAGCAAACGATCCAGATCAACTGAAAGACACTAAAAAGTGGAACTACGGAGAAAAAGGTGTGTATACAACATTAAAGCTTCAGTTTGTGTACGCTTCGTTGATGGCTTGGCTCTTGGCTGCAGTTACCTGAAGCGCCAGTCGCAGCAGTCGCGAGTTTCGTTTCTTAATCTTGCCTCAAGTCCCTTTAAAGCAACCCTTCCCGATCTTGCATTTCAGAAAGCACAGCAAGATTATTTGAATATAAACAGTCCAGCCTCACTCCTAAGACACACCCCTTCATTCCCTCCACCTCCCAATGCAGAAGCAAAGGTCTGACAGGCAGGTCCATTGGACAGTCCTAGGGGTGCACCCCACTTCAAGGATTGGTTGGAGTTTTTATTGAATATTTAGAGATTGGAATAATATTTTATTTTGATTAATGGTGGGTCTGTCTTGTATTTCAGAGTTCCATTACCTCATTCATAGCATTTTACCCTGTTAGAAAAATAGTGTAAGAATGCAACATCGGTAAGGGTTGCTTTAAAGGATAACTTTTGGTTTTTCCAACCTGGACCTTATTTCTAGGAATATATATGTGCATTTACTCACCAGTAACATTTCTTTTATAGTTATTGACCAGCTTCACTGCTTCATTTTGAATCTTCACTGAGGAGATGACTGTGGGACCACAAAATTTTACTTGTTCCATTGGCAGAATTTTTTTTGCTTATTACAAAACAAAAACCTTGGCCACTTCTTTTAATAGGCAGTTCAATGACTTCACAAAACTTCACTATGACAACCTCACTCACACTGAACAACATAGCTGAGACGGCCACAGTTGCCCCGGTTGTAATGTGAACAAACTAAGTAGGTGATGATGTGAAAGGGGCTTAAGAAGCTGGTTGGGGCAGTTCTGGGTGGAACCTTCCTGGACGAATTTGCATAAGAAGGGCCGAGTTAATTAGGTGTGACAGACCTGCAGGGGACTACGGTAAAAGAGCAATGGCAGAAAATGGTAGGTGCAGTGTAAGATTTTTATTTTATTAGCTCATTTTTATTAGCTAATCTATAATTATATAGATTTTGACATTCAAATATAAGCAAAGCATCCTGCACCATGATAATAGTAGATAAATGTTGATAAAAAATGAAAAAAATATAATTTCTATAAGTTTTGCTGGGGTGGCCAGTGGGGTGGCCAGCCTTTTGTCCAGGGTGGCCATGGCCACCCTTGGTTGGGGGCGCCACTTAACCCAAACGATAATCTACCCCACTTCCTCCTACTTCTTCTTCTGTTTTATTGCGGTCAACAAACGTCACTTCCATCAGGTGTGCTGGATAGTCCGATAGTCCGTTTGCAAGTGGACCAAGACCCCCGGCTTTCATGCGGACCAGAGTCCACTTGTTTGGTGCACCAGAGTACGGTCGGTGTTCAGACTGCACAAAACGAAGCGGACTATCCGTGGAATTGGACCTCGGCCCGTTTGAAGCAGACCAAACAGCCAGAGTGTGAACGCACCCTTAGTTACAGACCACGATTATAACAGCTGTTATTAAAGTTAGTGGAAGAGCAGACCCTGCTGGAAAGGCAGGAACCGTCTCTGGGAAGGCAATATTAGGATGCATGACAGTATGAGGGTGGTGGCATATGGTGTTTGAAACTAAAGCAGCTATTTACTAGGGATGTAACGATATGAAAATGTAATATCACGGTATTGTGACCAAAATGATCACGGTTATCATTTTTACTGTGGTATTATTGAAATACCCCCCAGCATCTATAAAATATCCAAAATGGGTCTAAATGTCTACTTTGTCCTTTTTAAAGGGAGAAACTCTCTAGAGAACTGTCCATGTGGGCGCCTTCCTGACCTTCCGCCATGTTTTCATAAATTATACATTGCAAACTGGGACTGCTGCTACTTTCCTAATCAATGAGCAGCATCACTGGGAGTGCAGTAATCAATCACAGTTTTAACGATAATTAAAATTTGAAACGTTGGTAATTTTATCACGTTTAACCATTTTACCAGTATTCGATACATTCCTTCTATTTACACATGTAAGGGAGCATAAGTTAGCCTGTACTGGAGTATATGACACATGTTTGCCTTCAGTGTCGAGCATAATGAGCCTCAGAGGCTGCGTTCACACTGCAGGTCTTAGAGCTGGAACATACCTGCTGTGGACGCACGGGTGTGCGTGAGCATTGGGAACGTTTGTGTACTTCATGCAGCACGTAAGGAGCACGGCACTGAAGCGCTCGATACTGGAGGTCTCCGCTAGGAGGACTACGCAGGTCACAGCTGCATTTCTGCAAGCAAAAACTGTGGCAGCACGAGTGTTTGTGACTGTGCAACATGGAGGAAAGATGCTGTAGTCTAAGCAGTGCTCTTCAAAACACCTCACCAGCACTGACCTCATTCAAGACCGGCATACACAGCGCGATTTTTGGCTGTTTTTGAGCCAATAAAAGTCCACAAAAACTTGTCAATATTCCTCCATACTGCTCATCCAATGTAATCCAAGTGTCCTAAGTGGGTAGCGTCCAGAATTTACTGGAAACAACATCATTTACTGTATTTTTAGAGACTAAACAGTAGAACATTGTATTTCCCTGATGCGTCCATGCGAGTTCACCTCCCTACAGAAGCCGCGGCAGACCAGACCAGACGAGATCGCATGTTCTCTATTTCTTTTTTTCTTTGTTTTAAATCAATATCAACCCCTCTTGTCTTTGCCTGCAGCTCCGTCGCTCTTAGCACAATGTAAACAGCTAATATCTTCTTCTACGCCAGCATTATTGGCAGAGTAGGCGCTGAACGCCGAGGTTTCCGTAGTGTCGTGAACTCTCATGGACGCACATCGGGGAAGTACGATGTTCTACTGTTAAGGCTACTACAGAAGTCGCGGCGTTCAGCGCCTACTCTGCCAATAATGCAAGCATAGAAGAAGAAATTCACTGATTACATTCCCAAGAGTGACTGAGATGCGACGGAGCTGCAGGCAAAGACAAGAGGGGTTGATGTTGATTTAAAAGAAAGAAAGAAAGAAAGAAAGAAAGAAAGAAGAAAGAAAGAAAGAAAGAAAGAAAGAAAGAAAGAAAGAAAGAAAGAAAGAAAGAAAGAAAGAAAGAAAGAAAGAAAGAAAGAAAGAAAGAAAGAAAGAAAGAAAGAAAAAGAAAAAGAGAACGTGCGATCTCATCTGGTTTGGTCTGCTGAGCCTTCCGTAGTGTGGTGAACTTGCATGGACGCGCATCGGGTTAGTACGATGTTCTACTGTTTAGGCTATAAAAATCTACTAAATGATGGTTTCCAGTAAATTCTGGAGGCTACCCACTCAGGACACTTGGATTACATTGGACGAGCAGTATGGAGGAATATTGACAAGTTCTTGTGGACTTTTATGGACCTTTTTGGTTCAGTCGCCGGTCGGATATGTATCAGGAACACATGTGAATGTGGAATGGATCTGATCCGGAAAGGCCAGATTCCACATGGCTCTGTTCACACTGACGGGAACAAGCCGGATTCAGGTCACGGTTGACTGCAGTGTGAACGTAGCCAGAGGGCTCCACCGTCTCACAGAAAATCCCTGATGGATCTGTTTTCACTGGATTAGAACCAGACTACGATGAACTGGGCAGAACTGGACTGTCTCTGGAAGTGACTTGAAATGACTTTACTGTGAACTGCTGGTGTATGAATTAAGCTGAATTTGTTTGTCCAGATGGAGGAGTACAGTGTAACTGTAGCGACTGGAACGTCGGAGTATTCGGGCACCAACAACTATATCTTTGTGACTCTGGTTGGAGAGGAAGGGGAGAGTGAGCGCACCCTGCTGGACAACCCCGGACTGGATTTCTGCAGAGGAGCAGTAAGTACCAAAGCCAGACTCCGACATTTCAGCATCTACTCTTTTAAAAATGTATTACTCCAGGCAGAAAATGGTTCAACCCAATGTCAAAGGTCAGTGCTTTTTAACTTGATCTCATTCGGTCCTTCTCTTCCGGCTGTCAGCGAGTGCAGACGTGCTTTCCTCTGCTCTCTTCTTCCCTGTTTTCCCTGCAATCCTTGTCCTGTCACTCCTCTGAGCCTCTCTCTGCATTTTTCTCCTAAATCCTAAAACTTCAACTATGGATCTGGACGGCGGGTCTCTCAACACAACGGATAATATTTTTTTACCCAGAGACAAGGTGCAGGGGGCGGCATCTTGTCCGGACGGGACGGTCCCAGCAGGTCACACTGAAGACCTGTACATGTTTGGATTTATGATAACTGGGTTCCTGCTGGTTGGAGCTGTCGGGTACCTGGTTCATGGGGAAATTCTGAAGCTGACGGCAGCTGTGGGCAGGCTGCCGTCCGAGCTGTTTCTCCGAGCTACCAACACTCAGACTCAAACTTTGTGCACGTTGACTCGCGTGGATGCCCTGTGGGGCAAACTGGGGACGATGTCTGACAGCATAAAGGATGTTGGGTTCCACCTGGAGCAGTTGGAGACTCGGATTGGGGGTAATTAACACAAATGTGGCTGATTTGGTCGCCTCTGAGACCTGCTGAAGACTTTACAGGCAGACGGAAACATGCCTCTGCCTGGACCCAAACTATCTCCTTATCTCAATCTGGTCCCGGGAGCGGCCTTGCAGCTGCTCCTTAACTCCCACATGTCCTTGGAGAAACTGCAGAAGTGAGGCTCTGCAACCCCCCCCCCCCTTCCACGAGAACAGTTGGGACTCTCTGAAGGCCGTCTCTATCATCTACGGACTGTGTGTGAGCCGCTGTCTCTCGCTTACGCACACACATTTTCACGACACTGATGCGCACATCCCACTGCACTGCTGGTCCTTCTTCTTACCCGCCCTTCTGGACAGACTGAGCTGACGGGTGCAGCCGCGTCCTCACTCGCTGTTTGGGGGGGCAACCCCTCCCTTCCTGCCCACCATGTGGCTATGTTGTGACTGTCGAGTTTGTGCTTCTCTGTGCTGGTGTGTGTTTTTTTTGTCTCATCTTTCCTCATGTTACCGTTTTCTTTCTGCAAAGGCGCCCTGTGAGGGGCTGCGTGACCACGGTCTGCCTGATCCTGTCTTGTAATGTTCTTGTGTTTGTGTGTCTTGGACGGGTTCTACTGAAACATGAATTTCCCCCCGGGGATCAATAAAGTATCTTTATCTTATTATTATTATTATTCAGGAAAGTTGCTCCTTCGTGGGCAGGATTGTTCTGGTTCTGTCTGAGAACCAGAATAAATTAGTTTAATGTGAATTTAGCTGTGCATAACAAAATGGGATCTGTGATGTCATATATTATGCTACATTATCCAGGAAAAACATGATCTCTAAACCCGTTCAGGTACTGATATCAGGAACTGTGCTGCTTCAGACAAGCAGATGAAAACATGGAAAATCTTGGAAGTTTAGAACATCCTGCTGTGTGGACCTGTAGTGAAGGAATTTCTGGACTAATGCAGCTCTTCCTTCCTACAAATTAATGTGGCAAAAACAAAGGAAATGCTGACTGACTTTCATAGAAGTCCCACAGTCATCTCCCCAGTGAGGATTCAAAATGAAGCAGTGGAGCTGGTCAGTAACTATAAGTACCTTGGGACTTGTATAGATGAACAAACCAGGAGGGAGGGGCTCTAACTTAAAGTGAAACTGATTTTCAAAGATCCCTGCAGGCTTGTTAACACTTAAACAGATGATGTGTAATCATGGAACCAATGTTGACGTCATTGAGGCTAGTCCGGAAGTTTTCTGAACACTCCTTGAGGATTTACATCGCTCCTTTCTGTCATTTGAAATGTTGAAAAAGTCGGAGCACTTATGCAGCAGAAGCCGAGTTTTGCAGGTAATCTGTGATGAAATGTATAATTTTATCCTTCTTTCTTCCTTCTGCCCATCAGGTGGATCAGTACAAGGTGACCAGCAGTAAACCACTAGGGTCCTTGTTGCTGGTCAGACTGGAGAAGGGAGAAGTACTGGGTTGAAGACAACTGGTTTTGTCGCTATGTGACGGTGACACCTCCAGGTGGAGACAAAGTCCTGACTTTCCCTTGTTACCGCTGGCTAATCGGAGACAACAAGGTGGAGATCAGAGAGGGCACAGGTAGGAAGACCTGACCTCCCCTCTCTCTGTTTCCTGTACTTTCTCTCATAGAGGAGATGCTGGAGCTCCTTTCCTCAGGATACTCCAATACTTCTGCTTCATTTCACTCAGTCAGGAAGATTCCTGATCAAATATTTCAACCAGAATGTATTCCTATATACTGCCTTTAAGCAAGGCAGCAAATCCCTGATTGATCCAGCAGAAGGAAATGTGTCGTGCTGTAAAGTATCTGTGAAAGGATAAATATGGCTGAGTTTTAGAGTAAAAAATATTAAATCAACTTATTTCTGATGGTGAAACTTGTGGTAACACATGATCTGTAGGCGGTTTAAATCCTTGTGGATTTCTTAACTCCAGCATGTCCACCTGGAAGTGCAAAAATTTCCTCTGTTTTGATTGTTTTTTGGATAAAGTTACTTGAATTAGTTGAACTGTGTAACTGCTCTTTTCTGAATAAAATGTGTGATATTTTCAGGTAACTGTCTTCTGTGTAGAATGTTTCTTCTTCAGTGGTTTTCAGTGAAATGCGGGCTGTTTCTGAGCAGCTCTTGGAGAGAATAAGGCAAAAATACCTGCAATATACAGGTACTACCCCAAAAAATTAGAATATCCTGAAAAAGTTAATGTATTTCTGTAATTCAACTTAAAAGGTGCAACTTACATCTTGTTTAGACAAATAATATGTGAATCAATATATTTCAAGCTATTATTTGTTTGGATGTTGCTGATTAGAAGTTGCAGCATAAGAAAACCTCAAATTCTAAAACTCAAAAAATTAGAATATTGCATGAAATCAATTTAAAAAGGACTTTGAATATAAAAATATCAGGCCTCCTAAAGTAAAATCTTGCATGTGTACTTAGTACTTGGTTTGGGCCCTTTTGCATGAATGACTCCTTAACCCGGCGTGGCATGGATGCTAGCAGCTTTAACCCGGCGTGGCATGGATGCTAGCAGCTTTAACCCGGCGTGGCATGGATGCTACCAGCTTTAACCCGGCGTGGCATGGATGCTAGCAGCTTTAACCCGGCGTGGCATGGATGCTAGCAGCTTTAATCCGGCGTGGCATGGATGCTAGCAGCTTTAACCCGGCGTGGCATGGATGCTAGCAGCTTTAACCCGGCGTGGCATGGATGCTAGCAGCTTTAATCCGGCGTGGCATGGATCCTAGCAGCTTTAACCCGGCGTGGCATGGATCCTAGCAGCTTTAACCCGGCGTGGCATGGATGCTAGCAGCTTTAACCCGGCGTGGCATGGATGCTAGCAGCTTTAACCCGGCGTGGCATGGATGCTAGCAGCTTTAACCCGGCGTGGCATGGATGCTAGCAGCTTTAATCCGGCGTGGCATGGATGCTAGCAGCTTTAATCCGGCGTGGCATGGATGCTAGCAGCTTTAACCCGGCGTGGCATGGATGCTAGCAGCTTGTGGCATACCTCAGCTGTTATGGAGACCAACATGCTTCCATCACAGCCTTGAGCTCTTCTTTATTGTTTGCTCTCTTCCCGTTCAGCTTTCTCTGACGATGCCCCACATGTTTTCAATGGGGTTCAGGTCAGGTGAGTTTGCGGGCCAATCCAGCATGGTGATCCATGGTTGTTGAAGCAGGATTTGGTAGTTTTGGCAGTGTGGGCAGGTGCCAAGTCCTGCTGGAAGATGAAGTCTGCATCCCCATACAGCTGGTCCACTGAAGCAAGCATGAAGGTCTCCAAAATGTCCTGGTAGACGGCTGCATTGATGCTGGACTTGATGAAGCTCACAGGTCCATTCCTGATGAAGTCCTCCACACGTTTGAAAGGTCCTTTCCTGACCATCTTCTCCAGGCTGCTGTCAGCCCTCCGGCTTCTACACCGTTTTCTTTCACACTTCTTCCTTCCGCTTAACTGTCCATTAATGTGCTTTGAGACACTCTGAGAACATCCAGCTTCTTTTCTATCACTTTTTGTGTCTTTCCACCTTGTGCAGGGAGTCAATGATGGTTTTCTGCACAACTGTCAGATCAGCGTTGTTATATTTTACAGCTGTTAAGAGAGTTTAAGTCACATTTAAGTCAGGCACTTAGGGCTCCAGCTTATGAGGGTCCTTGAGTGGACCAAACAGGGTCCTTCAGAGTGTAGACGTGTGTGTATGTGACGCAGTTGGAGAATAAAGAGACCAGGTTGAACATGTACCTCGGTTCCCAAGTCATTAGTAGCTGACTTTATTACAAGCATCTTCCTCATGATTGTGAATTCTTCTAAACCAAGACAGAGACTTTTTAAAGGCTCAGGGTACTTATGGAGGTGTTTGGATTACTGACCTGATTAGAATGTGACACTCTGAGCTACAATACTGGAGCTTTTCACAATATTCTAATTTTTTCAGTTTTTGAATCTGAGGTTTTCTTAAGCTGCAACTTCTAATCAGCAACATCCAAACAAATAAAAGTTTGAAATATATGGATTCACATATTATTTGTCAAAACAATATGTAAATTGCACCTTTTAAGTTGAATTACAGAAAAAAATTAGCTTTTTCATGATATTCTAATTTTTTGGGTAGTACCTGTAAATCCTCCTCAGTAACCGTCACTCTGACGTTGACACGGTGCGTCTGTATGGAGGACCAAACTTTCTTATCTTTCTTTTATTCCTGTTTGCAAAGCAAAGACAGTGGTGGAGGACTCATCCCCTCAGCTGCTGGCACACAGAAAGACGGAGCTGCAGGACAGACAGAGGACGTACAGGTCCAACATCTCAGAAATTACAATCCACATCCATCATGTTTCGTGACGTATTAACTTTCCTATCATGCTGTGGCAGATGGGTGACATGGGCTCCAGGCATTCCCCGATGCATCGATGCCAAAACAGAAGCAGATTTACCTCAAGATGTTCGCTTCGACAATGAGAAGAGGAGTGACTTTGAACATTCCTTGCACTACGCGTAGGTGGTACTCTAAAGCCCTGTTTCCACCAGCAGGTCTGGGTCGGGCCGGATCAGTCCACGTTTTTTTTTGCGTCTCCACAGATAAAAACTTATATTTGACGCGACCTGGCCTACTTTTTCGGTACCCTTCGGCAGAGGTACTGATCTAACCGATCCAAGGTGGAGCTAGCACACAGCAATCTGTTGATTCGTTGAAAAATCCGTCACTTCCCACGTGACCTGGTGTAAAAACAAAGCTGGGGTGACTCCCTTGTTTCTACTACGTGTGGTGCTTTGGTTAAAAGGTGTTGCACGGCGATGATGTCATGCGACCACGTAGCTGCGCTATCCGGTTAACACTCCACCTCCATAAGGGTACAGTTTGCTGTGGGGATGCAACGTGAAATCAACACATCCGTACCAAAACCCACCCGATCCGGCCTGGCCCTACCCGACCCGGACCCACGGGTGGAAACGGGGCTTAATACTCAGAGATTTATCATAAACCTGACCATAAACGCAGAACTGAGCCTGTCTTCCCTCAGCCTGCTGGAGCTGTCTCTGAAAAAACTGGCCATCACATTTGGGAAGTCCTGGAATGACCTGAATGATTTCAAACGGATCTTCTGGAAGTTGAGAAGTCCCATTGCAGGTGGGTTGCTACTACTATTACCATTACTACTACGACTACAGTAGAAGATTACCCTAAGTATACTTAAAAGTATACTTTTAAATAATTAAATTGGGCCAATTTAGTCCCAAGAAGTACACTTGTTAGTATACTGGTAGTACACTGAGAGCAGTGTACTTGGTAAATAAAAGTACACTTGTGGGATATACTTTAGTATACTTGAGCATACTTAATGGCATGTACTTAAGAAATACTTCTTTTCGGTATGGAAAGGCCATATGACTGGTGAAACTACCCTCTATCACTCCGACTCCAAAGTTAAAGGGACTTGAGGCAAGATTATGTGACGGCTTGTGCCGTTTTGGTTCTTTGTTTTGTTTAACTTCTTTTGTTTCTTTCAGGCCAGGTGATGATGACTAATTGGAGGCAGCTGGCCACTGGCTCCAGTAGGCATAAAAGACCGCCCTTACCAGGGAGCGGCCCGGTCTTATTCTTGCTCACCCTGAGGCTTGGCGTTTGGTTTAGTTTGGTTTAGGTTATGTTGGTTTGGTTGAGTTAATAAAATTATATTTTTATACATAAGTTCCCACGTCTCCTTCTCTTTGTTGTGGTCTACGGGCCGACCATAACAAATTGGGGGCTCGTCCATTTCGCTTGCGGTTGTTTGGCCGCATGTTTCGTGCCTTCCGTCTTGTTTGCGGGGGGGTGACGTGTTTGGTGATTTTTCCGCACGGTTACGTCGGCCCGGGGATTTCCTTTTTTGGTGACGCTCATTAGGGAGATTGTGTGGGGCTGTGTGTTTTTTCATTGTCTTCTTTGGGGTGTTGTTTGGTATTCCTCTTCGGTTGTGGGCTGCGTGGATTGCCTGATCTATTTTTGCGCTGTTGCGGGTCTGGCTGGTCGCGTTCCTGCTCTCCTGTAGGTTTAGCGCGTCTCCCCTTTGGGATTCGTGTGCTCGTCCCTGGTAGTGTGGGGTTATATGGTTGGAGCGGTTGTCTCGGGAGCACGGCCGTGGTTATGATGGAGCTGCCAGCGTACTGGTAGTTTTGTCAGCCCACTGGTAAGTAGTGCGTAAATACCCGCCATCCCTGTCCCCTGAAGACTAGGGTTGAGTTATTTTAGCTTTGGGTAGGCAGCTAGAGGGGAGTTGGTTTGTGACCGCTGGGCGGCTGCGCGTGTTTGAGGTCAGAGCGTTTTCGCCTTGTTTTGGTGTTGTGTGGCCCTTAGTTATGTCGGTGGAGGAATTTGTTGCTGCTCCCTCAGTGGAAATTTTGGATCGGTGTTTGTGGGATCAGCTAACTAAGATTGCTGATCATTTTCAGCTTGGCGTTGGTGATAAGCAGCTGACGGGGAACGTTAAGGTTTATGTACGGCAAAACTTGTGAGACGGGGGTTCTCACAGTGCCGCAGGCTTCGCTACCTGTGGATCCAGTTGATGTGTTGTCACTGTCAGGGTTGGGCCCTGGTGTGCCTTTGAGTTTTGTGCAACAGGTTTTGTTAATGTTGCACATGGAGCTGGAGAAGGAAAAGGAGTTGGCGGTGGAAAAGCTGCGGCAGCGGGCGGTGCTGGTCCGGGGGGTTGTGGAGCTGGTACAGGTGGATTTGGCGCGGGGCCTGGTGGCTGTGGAAGTGGACCGGGAGGAGCTGGTTCTGGTCCAGTAAGTTTCGGTCCGGGTGGCTTTATACCTGGCGGTCCTAGTGCTTGTAGTTATGGCACTGACCCAGGTGGATTTGGGCCCAACACTTTGGGCCCGACACTGGGTGGGGCTGGCACAGGACCAGGCGGATGCAAACCAGGTGATGTCGGCACAGGACCAAGTGGATTTGGACCAGGTGGTGCTGGCACAGGACCAGGTGGATGCAAACCAGGTGATGTCGGTGCAGGACCAGGTGGTATCGACACAGGATCAAGAGTTGGACCTGGTGTAGCAGATACCCTGTCCAGAGCTGTGTAAATGTTTTTGTTTTGCTGAGTTAAACTGTCTCTCTCTTAAATTGCTGCAGGGTACCAGTGGCTGGGATGGGATGGTTTGTGGTAAGATGAGACATATATGGTGACTGGACAGGATTGTTGTATTTTCTGGATGATATGAGGACTTGGTTGGCTCTATTGCGCCTCCTGGTGTTCACAGGGTTCCCGTGGGCACCCTGTTCTTATGGGGGAAGTGTGACGGCTTGTGCCGTTTTGGTTCTTTGTTTTGTTTAACTTCTTGGTAACACTTTACAATAAGGGTCCCTTAATTAACATTAGTGCATAATTAAGCATTAATTAACTGCTTAATAATACATGAACAACTTTTATTAACTATTACTTTGCATTAGTTAGCATATTGGTTAATGTGTTAATTAGCAGTTAATAAATGCTTATTTCCCAAACTCCTTAATGCATTATTAAGCATTGATAAGTTTCATTTATATAATAAATTACCATTATGTATGCATTACTCAGCATTAATAACCATTTTAGTTGGAATGTTAGTAAGCCTTTAATAATGTCTTTAGTAATGGTTTAGCAGTGGTGTTTATTTGGAGTGAATAAACATTAACTAACAGCTAACTAATGCATTGACAAAGCCTTCGCTCTACATTGGATGTTATCTGGATGGGCATCAATGAGCCATTCATTAATATCTTAGATAATCATTTACTAATGCTGTGCTGTGTATATTATCTGGTACCCCTTACTTTATGTTAAGTAAGGTATTAATTCACATTAGAAGCCTGACCTGATGGCCCTTAATCATGTGAGTGTCTCATAAGCATGACTTAACCATAGTTAACTATTACTGAATGTTATTTGGACCCTTATTGTAAAGTGTAAACATTTATCCCTTTGGTAACACTATATTTATGCTTAACAGTCTAATAAGCATTACTTAACCATAATTAACCATTACTGAATGTTATTTGGACCCTTATTGTAAAGTGTAAACATTTATCCCTTTGGTAACACTTTATAAATGCATAGCATAAATGCACAGCCTAATAAGCATTACTTAACCATAGTTAACCATTACTGTATGTTATTTGGACCCTTATTGTAAAGTGTAAACATTTATCCCTTTGGTAACACTATATTTATGCTTAACAGCCTAATAAGCATTACTTAACCATAGTTAACCATTACTGAATGTTATTTGGACCCTTATTGTAAAGTGTAAACATTTATCCCTTTGGTAACACTATATTTATGCTTAACAGCCTAATAAGCATTACTTAACCATAGTTAACCATTACTGTATGTTATTTGGACCCTTATTGTAAAGTGTAAACATTTATCCCTTTGGTAACACTATATTTATGCTTAACAGCCTAATAAGCATTACTTAATCATAGTTAACCATTACTGAATGTTATTTGGACCCTTATTGTAAAGTGTAAACATTTATCCCTTTGGTAACACTATATTTATGCTTAACAGCCTAATAAGCATTACTTAATCATAGTTAACCATTACTGAATGTTATTTGGACCCTTATTGTAAAGTGTAAACATTTATCCCTTTGGTAACACTATATTTATGCTTAACAGCCTAATAAGCATTACTTAATCATAGTTAACCATTACTGAATGTTATTTGGACCCTTATTGTAAAGTGTAAACATTTATCCCTTTGGTAACACTATATTTATGCTTAACAGCCTAATAAGCATTACTTAACCATAGTTAACTATTACTGAATGTTATTTGGACCCTTATTGTAAAGTGCAAACATTTATCCCTTTGTTAACACTTTATAAATGCATAGCATAAATGCACAGCATAATAAGCATTACTTAACCATAGTTAGGGGTGTTTTCTGGACCTGGGAACATTGGGGGTTGAACACACCCCCAATTCCTTGGAAAGGAATCTGGAGAAACCTACACAGTAAAAATGCCCGTCTATTTAAGCTTTCTTCAGCATTGTGGCACCTTGTTTAAAGCCAAATACTGCAAGACATACTTCAAAATGTATTTACTTTCAAGCTTTAACTTGACAATGTGAACAAGATCTCTAAAATCAGTATTAATATTAAGAAAGATTTGACTAATAAAATTTGTCATTAAATAACATTTATTTTAGTAACAATTATTATTAAGTTGAGTTAAAAAGTAGGCTAACAATTATTTTCAACAAGAACAAAAGTTAGTTGTGGGTCATGTTGCATGGTGGACATCTGTCTTCTGTTCTCTCTCCTCTCCATCCTCCGCTCACTCCCTCCACCTTCTGCTGGCAGAGAAACAATGAAATGTGCATTAATGACACTATCAGAAATGTAAAGAGACAGGACAGGTTACTCAGCAACAATCACACTGATTAATCTGTACATAATAATAACTGCAATCATGAATTTCAGCAGTCTTTACACTCATAACAAAAGTAAAACTTAATTTAATCAGTGGTTTAGTCTAGTTTATTCTAGTGGTACTCTGACATCCATCTCTCCTGGCCTCCAACACCCCGTCCTGGAGCAAAATCTGTCCAACAGCACCCTCCTAGCAGCAAAAGTGGATTTTCTCGTGGATATACCAGCATGTCAGGTAGACTACACCACCAGATTTAATGCAAATTGTCTATAACAGAAAAGGGCAAAGCTAACGGGTTAGCTAACCATGCTGTCCTCACCACATGTGACTGTATGTGAGGCTAGACCAGGGCTAGACAGCCAGCGAGCCAAAGCAAAAGAGAGGGGGGGGGGGAAACTAAGGCTTGATTTTCTTGATTTTACTAGAACATTTTTTTTGTGTATCTTTATCTTTTCAATGATAGTTTTTTGTAACTTAAACATATATAAACTATAGAGGAACAAACTACGAGCTAGTACATGCCAACCACATTAGTTTTTTAGCCTAGCGTAACCATGTGTATATCACATTGTTCTTCATATTTCAACCAACCAAACTAATTAACACACATACACAAGTGTTTTCTAACATTAATACTTACAAAGATGTTAGTTTCCCAAGGCACACGCATGCAAAGGCACATTTAGCTTGTACAGGAGCTGATGTTTCAGCTCCTTCACAGTAGAAAAAAGAACGAAGACTGTGTTGGTGAGAATTCAGCCAACGGTGAGAGCGCTCACTCGTTTCATCCTACAAGGACTGTCAACCAGTTAAACACAGATGATTGTCCGCTTCTGTAAAACTCCCGCTCACGTTCAACGGTAAGAGCGCTCACTCGCTTCCAACCTACAAGGACCGTCAACCAGTTAAACACAGATGATTGTCCGCTTCTGTAAAACTCCCGCTCACGTTCAGATACGCGAGCGAGTGAGCGCTCTCACCACAGAAACAATCTTTGATGTATGTTCTTCGGTAGCTTACTGTGAACGAACTTTCGGGAGAAAAAAATAAAAAATCAGCTGAAGTTGACGCTAAATGTGTGAATCTTTCGTCTTCGTAAGTATTATTGTGTTAGAAAACACTTGTGTAGGTGTGTTAATTAGTTTGGTTTTTTGAAATATAAAGAACGATGTGATATACACATGGTTAAGCTAGGCTGACCAACTAATGTGGTTAGGATGTACTAGCTTGTATTTTGTTCTTCTCTAGTTTATATATGTTTAGATTGAAAAAGCTATTACAGTGAAAAGATAAAAATACACAAAAAGATGTTCAGTGAAATCAAGAAAATCAAGCCTTAGTTCCCCCCCCCCCCCTTCTCTTTTGCTTTGGCTCGCTGGCTGTCTAGCCCTGGTCTAGCCTCACATACAGTCACATGTGGTGAGGACAGCATGGTTAGCTAACCCGTTAGCTTTGCCCTTTTCTGTTATAGACAATTTGCATTAAATCTGGTGGTGTAGTCTACCTGACATGCTGGTATATCCACGAGAAAATCCACTTTTGCTGCTAGGAGGGTGCTGTTGGACAGATTTTGCTCCAGGACGGGGTGTTGGAGGCCAGGAGAGATGGATGTCAGAGTACCACTAGAATAAACTAGACTAAACCACTGATTAAATTAAGTTTTACTTTTGTTATGAGTGTAAAGCCTGCTGAAATTCATGGTTGCAGTTATTATGTACAGATCAATCAGTG
This sequence comes from Atherinomorus stipes, assembly GCA_023101725.1. Classification (NCBI taxonomy): domain Eukaryota; kingdom Metazoa; phylum Chordata; class Actinopteri; order Atheriniformes; family Atherinidae; genus Atherinomorus; species Atherinomorus stipes. Next base: position 29,796 of record JALJCO010002362.1, read on the forward strand.
TGATTGTTGCTGAGTAACCTGTCCTGTCTCTTTACAATTCTGATGGTGTCATTAATGCACATTTCATTGTTTCTCTGTCAGCAGAAGGTGGAGGGAGTGAGCGGAGGATGGAGAGGAGAGAGAACAGAAGACAGATGTCCACCATGCAACATGACCCACAACTAACTTTTGTTCTTGTTGAAAATAATTGTTAGCCTACTTTTTAACTCAACTTAATAATAATTGTTACTAAAATAAATGTTATTTAATGACAAATTTTATTAGTCAAGTCTTTCTTAATATTAATACTGATTTTAGAGATCTTGTTTACAGTGTCAAGTTAAAGCTTGAAAGTAAATACATTTTGAAGTATGTCTTGCAGTATTTGGCTTTAAACAAGGTGCCACAATGCTGAAGAAAGCTTAAATAGACGGGCATTTTTACTGTGTAGGTTTCTCCAGATTCCCTTTCCAGGAATTGGGGGTGTGTTCAACCCCCAATGTTCCCAGGTCCAGAAAACACCCCTAACTATGGTTAAGTCATGCTTATTAGGCTGTGCATTTATGCTATGCATTTATAAAGTGTTAACAAAGGGATAAATGTTTGCACTTTACAATAAGGGTCCAAATAACATTCAGTAATAGTTAACTATGGTTAAGTAATGCTTATTAGGCTGTTAAGCATAAATATAGTGTTACCAAAGGGATAAATGTTTACACTTTACAATAAGGGTCCAAATAACATTCAGTAATGGTTAACTATGGTTAAGTAATGCTTATTAGGCTGTTAAGCATAAATATAGTGTTACCAAAGGGATAAATGTTTACACTTTACAATAAGGGTCCAAATAACATTCAGTAATGGTTAACTATGATTAAGTAATGCTTATTAGACTGTTAAGCATAAATATATGTTACCAAAGGGACAAATGTTCACACTTTACAATAAGGGGGCAAAAAAAAATTCAGTAATGGTTAACTATGATTAAGTAATGCTTATTAGACTGTTAAGCATAAATATAGTGTTACCAAAGGGACAAATGTTCACACTTTACAATAAGGGTCCAAATAACATTCAGTAATGGTTAACTATGGTTAAGTAATGCTTATTAGACTGTTAAGCATAAATATAGTGTTACCAAAGGGATAAATGTTCACACTTTACAATAAGGGTCCAAATAACATTCAGTAATGGTTAACTATGGTTAAGTAATGCTTATTAGGCTGTTAAGCATAAATATAGTGTTACCAGAGGGATAAATGTTCACACTTTACAATAAGGGTCCAAATAACATTCAGTAATAGTTAACTATGGTTAAGTCATGCTTATGAGACACTCACATGATTAAGGGCCATCAGGTCAGGCTTCTAATGTGAATTAATACCTTACTTAACATAAAGTAAGGGGTACCTGATAATATACACAGCACAGCATTAGTAAATGATTATCTAAGATATTAATGAATGGCTCATTGATGCCCATCCAGATAACATCCAATGTAGAGCGAAGGCTTTGTCAATGCATTAGTTAGCTGTTAGTTAATGTTTATTCACTCCAAATAAACACCACTGCTAAACCATTACTAGAGACATCATTAAGGGCTTACTAACATTCCAACTAAAATGGTTATTAATGCTGAGTAATGCATACATAATGGCAATTTATTGTATAATTAAACTTTTATCAATGCTTAATAATGCATTAAGTAAGGTTGGGAAGTAAGCATTTATTAACCTCTAACTAACACATTAACCAATATGCTAACTAATGCAAAGTAATAGTTAATAAAAGTTGTTCATGTATTATTAAGCAGTTAATTAATGCTTAATAATGCACTAACTAATGTTAATTAAGGGACCCTTATTGTAAAGTGTTACCAACTTCTTTTGTTTCTTTCAGGCCAGGTGATGATGACTAATTGGAGGCAGCTGGCCACTGGCTCCAGTAGGCATAAAAGACCGCCCTTACCAGGGAGCGGCCCGGTCTTATTCTTGCTCACCCTGAGGCTTGGCGTTTGGTTTAGTTTGGTTTAGGTTATGTTGGTTTGGTTGAGTTAATAAAATTATATTTTTATACATAAGTTCCCACGTCTCCTTCTCTTTGTTGTGGTCTACGGGCCGACCATAACAATTAAGAAACAAAACTCGCGACTGGCGCTTCAGGTAACTGCAGCCACGAGCCAAGCCGTCACAGGAGCACAAACTGAAGCTATAATGTTGTTTACTAAGCTTTTTCTTCGTAGTTCCACTTTTTAGTGTCTTTCAGTTGACCTGGATCGTTTGCTGACGGCGGAAGAATCCATAACAATCGCTTACAGTGTTTGAATTTACCGCGACCGTCTTCTTTCTGTATCAAAACTGTAGAGTCATTTGACGTCACGTCCGCAGGGCAGCGCGGGAAATTCGGAAACCGAATTGCAGCGCATTTTGCAGCACACAGCCTGTTCAAGGCAACGGAGAGAGACATGGGTGGAAACGTTCTTTTTGGTATTTAGCGCTTCATCACCCATTAGTATTAAAAAAAAGGACATGCATGTTTGTTTTTTTTAAATTTCTGCCTCTAGTCTCTTTAATGCTTTATAAATTATTGTAGTTATTTGGAAGGAAAACCTATTTTCAGCTTCCATTATTCGCCAAAAAGGAAATGAAATTCATCCAAATCGCATGTCATTTCTCCAAATCACAGAGATGCCTGTTCGCATTGGATCAGTATTATCAGAGGTCCTCTGAGTTTAGCAAATTATCGTAGGTGATTTGTGGGGAATTGATGCATCGCAAATCACAGACATGAGCCCTATTCTGACGGGATTAGTATTATATAGGGACCACATGTAATTTGTAATAATTACAGAGATTGTCTGTGATTTTAATCCTGTGCAAATCAGCCATCTCTGTGATTTGCAATGTAATAATTCCCCCACAAAATACCTACCATAATTTGCTAAACTCTGAGGTCCTCTGATAAAACTAATCCAATGCAAACAGACATCTCTGTGATTTGGGCAGAAACACGTAATTTGGTGGTACTGGACGTATTTAATTTCCCTTTTGGCGAAGAATGGAGGCTGCAGGTTTGGAGGTTTTTCCTTTTGAGTAACTATGTTTATGATCTTTTATACAGCATTAACCTTGAAGTCGGTGTGATCGGGGGATGTTTCATCAGTCACACGCAGGCTTACATGAAAAATCCGTAAATGGCATTTTCCCACGGCGAGAAACTTTTATTTTGGACAACATGTGGACATGGTTCAAGTTCTTAAAGCATTGGTTACGACTGTTAAGTTATTTCAACACATTTGTCTCTGAGTAATCGTGAGCTGCTGATGGAAACACAGCTCATATGAGCAAATGTTACACAATACGCAGCGCGCTGACATCATTTCTCCTAGATGTCTGTGAATTTGGTTAAATCTCAGACTTCAGTTATCCCGTGCGAATGCGGAGCAGAAAAAACAGATGTCGGGGGGGTAATTTTTTTTATTACACCTGGTCCCTTGGTAATAGTAATCCCCTCAATAGGACTATGGCCCATTCACATGGGATTAAAATCACAGACAATCTCTGTAATTATTACAAATTACACGTGGTCCCTATGTAGGGCTTAAGACAACTGCAACTAATCCAGAATGCTAAAACCCACGTCCTGACAAAAACCAGAAAAGTCTCACATGTCTACACTGGTTCTGGTTCTGATCCAGAATTGGTCTTTGTCAGTCACGTGACTGATACGCCCACTAGCGCCATTTCCATGGGGAGTGGAAGAAAAACAAGACTGCAGAAAACGAGAGGAGAGCGCTGCATGCAGCATTTTCAGTCCTACAAATGGAAAAGAATAAGAAGACTGAACAGATACTCTATCCAGAAAACTTTCTAAAGCTGCCAGGGAACGATATTTTACCAAGTTGGCCTCCATAAACAATATTGATCCTTACCAATGAGAGCTAACAGTTGGAGACCTGACGCAGAACATCCAACTGCTGCTCTGGATATAACCAACTATCTGATATACGGGAAAAGCGCGTACACGTTTGCAGAAAGAAAACAAATGATTGCAGATAACTGTTACAAAGTATTCCACATGATCCAGAACTGATGGACACAGATACGAAGGTTGTTCAGGAGTGATAGAGTCTTTAAAGGAATAGTACACCCACAAAATGATGTAACTTTATTTTCCACTTCCCCTCATGGTGAGCGAGACTCTGGAGCACTTTCTTAATATCTCAAATGCAGCCGGCGAACAGGAAGGCTTCTCGTTTCCCCCAACTTTCATATAATGGAGTTTGCCAGGGTCCGGCCCAAAAAGGTCCATAAAAGTCCACAAAAACTTGTCAATATTCCTCCATACTGCTCGTCCAATGTAATCCAAGTGTCCTGAGTGGGTAGCGTCCAGAATTTACTGGCAACTACGTCATTTAGTATATTTTTAGAGCCTAAACAGTTCTACATCACATCTCCTGCAAGCATGCCGATGTGCGTTCACGTAACTACGGAAGCCGCGGCAGACGAGATCGCATGTTCTCTTTTTCTTTCTTTCTTTGTTTTAAATCAATATCCAACCCCTCTTGGACCCTCTTGTGTAGTTTCGTGAATGTGCTCATGTGTGCTTCGTGAAAGTAAGATGTAGTACTCTTTAGTCTCTAAAAATATAGTAAATGATGTGGTTTCCAGTAAATTCTGGACGCTACCCACTCAGGACACTTGGATTACATTGGACGAGCAGTATGGAGGAATATTGACAAGTTTCTGTGGACTTTTATGGACCTTTTTGGCTCGGACCCCGGTGAACTCCATTATATGACAGTTCGGGGGAAACAAGAAGCCTTCCTGATCACCGGCTGCATTTGAGATGTTAAAGGTGTTATAACCTGCTGTTTTACATACACAATCCTTCTTAAATTATCTTCAAATGAATTTTTAATTATAGTTGGGTGGGATGAAAATTTAATGAGCTCATTTTAACCTCTTTTTATCTCCAGCTTTTGTACGTTGCAAGAATACGTACGAGAGTTAGAGCTGTCTGTAAGCGCGTTCACGAGGCAAACGTCAAAGTCAAAACAAAGTTTAGTCAGGACAGACCAAGTGAAGGAAATGATGTCCCAACAGAGAAAAACCTGATAAAAACGTAATGGTACGGTTAATAGAGAGGATCTGCGGAGTAAAAAGGGCTGGACTATGATGAATATAAGGAGCGGACATCTGACGTGAAGTTAACCAAACACTGTTAGCTTCTGCAGCTACATTAGCAGCTTGTCCGCTCGTCTACCACCGTTTACTGGTCTCTGACACAAAAGATAATAAGTTACACGGCAGCAACACTTACCGACTGCACATTGTCACTGATAAATATAATCCACTGGTCCCTGGTAAAGCTGTCCCTCCTGTTAAACTGAAAACTGCTGAATTTCTGCTGTGGCAGCTCAGCACAGCAATCCCCCCCTCCCTGTCATCGTTGTCCTTTCTGACAAAGCTAGTCATAACTACTCCACGGCATGTAATCGGCTGCTTTCAGGTGGTGCTAAAGAGGCTAGCTTAGCAGCTAGCAGCCTCTCTAGTTCACGTCATTTGGAAAAAAAAATCCAAACCGCGTACTGTGGAGAGCGCGCTCTTGTGGTCGATTCTGGTGAGAAGAGAAAGCCCGCACTCAAAGACGAAGCCACTTTCACTCTATGGAGTTTCTGGCACGTTATAACTGAGGTCCTGTTCCAATACACATGTTTTAACGTGAAAAAGTGGCATTTCCAGGTGATGATACCTTTAAAAAAGTGCTCCAGAGTCTTGCTCAGCATGAGTGGAAAATAAAGTTACATCATTTTGTGGGTGTACTATTCCTTTAAATGTGCTGATTGTAAAGTCTACCAGCAGCAGGGAGCAAAGACCTGCTGAATCTCTTCTTCACACAGTGATGGATCGTTTCTATGCAGCATCATTGGTCGTTTTGGGTGCTTGATTTAAGCAGAAATGATCATACAGAGAGTGCATTGTTTATCACCTTTTAGTGGTCTAAAAAAGAATAACAAAACAAACATGTCCCTTTCCACTTCTCTTCCACAGCATGTTTCAGTAGGTTTACATAAACTCCTGCAACTTTATAAGCAAACCATTCCAGTGTGTCGATTTCTGTTAGTGTATATTTACAGGACTTACCTTTGTGAAAATGCGGAGAGCAAACACGTACATGAGGAGATATATGATGGAAGGTGACGTCTTTCCTTCTCACTGCAGCGACCCATGCAGCCCCACGTCTCTTTGCTATGTCCTACGTCTGCGTCCGTATTTTCTTTCCCAAGTAGGAAATGCAAAAAAACGTAAACCGCTCTCGACTGTTTTCCGGTTGGACTTACTATGGCATCCTTTGACGCAACACCAGTGTCCCATTATTTCCAAAAGAAGGAAATAAAACACCTCAACTCTGTTTTGTTTTGTTTGCTGCTGCTGTCTCCCCCACGAAAATGGTGCTAACTACCCAAATGCATCGTACTTTTGCGGCCGTGACGTACCTAGTCAAAGACTGATATCTGATCTGCTGATGCCAGAGCCACCGAGCCTTCTGAGATCATCTGGGTCAAGTTTTTCTGTCCATCCTTAGACCTCAAACTAGATATTTAGTTTTTCCTGCTCCTGATATCTGGATACCTCTTTGTCTTATCCAAACCCTAATGATGACCCGATGGGTCCGACACAGACCCTGAGGCCTCATGGGGGCATCAGAACTGTAAGCTAAACCATCAGTGTGTGACCCTAGAGTACTGCATGGAGCACTGGGACGAGGACTGGTTCTTTGGCTACCAGTGCCTGAATGGCTCCAACCCGAGGATGATCCAGAGATGTACGAAGCTGCCAGAGAACTTCCCCGTCACACCAGATATGGTGCAGAGTTCCATGGCTGAGCGGACCACCCTGGACAAAGAACTCAAGGTGGAGAACAGCCCTGAATCAACAACCAGAACAATCCCAATATCACACAACATACTTAAAGTGCTGATGACACGACCTTAAAGGTAGAGTCCGAAGTCCTGCCCACAGTTTCTGTTTGCATACAACAGTATTCAAACTGAGCCCCTCCCTCTCAGGCTAATGGCCACCTCGTTCTTCAGCCTATTCAGCTTCAACGACTCCTTCAGAGCTTAGAAGCGGGTAAAAGCCAAACCAATATTAACCTGGTTTTCCAACGTGCACTATCTAAAGCTCTTACCTTTTCTTTGGTGCATCCACCGTTTTTCTTTCTTTTTTTTTCCTTCGAGAGTTGGAGTGACAGGCGTCTGCACCAATCATGAGCTTGTTCCCACATAGCGTCATGCTCTTAGCTCCGTCATAGGCTGGAGATATAAACAGAAGTTTCCACCCAGAAATGTCCCGACCAGACCAGAACAAAGCTAAAGAGAGAATTACAGACAGGAGGAGAGGGAGTTGCATTCAAACTCACCACTGCACACGAGTAGAGTCCCAAATTTTGAGACGGATTTCACCTGCACAAGTTTAATGTTTATTTTCAGGGAGGAAACTTTAGACTCTACCTTTAACTTCCAGCAACTTTGCCATACAACAACACACCAAAACAAAATCAGTAGTTCTGTGCAGTTAGAAGTTAATCAGAAGTGTATTTACATAAATATCCAATGTTTAAAAGGTGCGCTAAGAGCAGCTAGCTCTTCGTTAGCAAAACTTAGCCTCCATGACGTGACGTCAGCGAGATACGGAGTTGCGGTCCGCTCATTTACACGTATAATCAAAGTGGTGGAAAACATGAATGATGCTCCAGAACAGCTGGACTGAACTGGTTTGTGTGGTGGATCATCAGCCAGTTCAGAAGAGTGATGATGATGATGAGGAAGATGAAGACATTACATTTTACAAGCTAGAACCGGACTAGAGCTGTAGTCAGCCCTACAGTCTGTCTCCAGCCTCAGCTCCACTGGTTCAGATAAAAGCTGCGATGCCGACACACCGAACGACTCAGAACTGGAAGGAGCTGCACCGGTTTGACAGAGCCAGGCGTGACAGAGAAGAGGCACTCGTTCCAGCGTTAGCTCGCGGCTAACAGGCTAATGAGTTATCTCGTGGCTAGCGGCTAACGAGTTAGCTTGCAAGCTAGCTCGAAGCAAGCAATTAGCCTTAAAAAAAGAGAAGAAAACTTCCATGGTTCCAGTGGAGTTTTAAATAGTTCCCGTTTATAAGGATGAGGATGGAGGGAAGGATGCATGTTTGGAAGCAGCTGGAGGAGATCTGATGACTGTAGATGTCCTCATATAACCGAGCAGCAGCTGTATGACAGATGTGATGAAGCAACGATGGTTGAAAAATAATTTTCCAGAGGACATGATCGCAGTTTTATGTGTTAGTCTCAGCAGCTCAACAGAAGCTGCCGACAGGAGAGACGTGCAGAGGCTGCTACTGCTACCCGGTAACTCCGACCTGCTGCTTTATCCTCTTCAGAATAAAATTCTGGATCTGTAGGAAACTTAAATAAACTAACGCTGTACTAACGAGGAATGAATGTGAGTGTGAATGGTTGTCTGTCTCTCTGTGTTGGCCCTGCGACAGACTGGCGACCTGTCCAGGGTGTACCCCGCCTCTCGCCTGATAATAGCTGGGATGGGCTCCAGCAACCCCCGCGACCCTGAACTGGATAAGCGGTACAGAAAATGACTGACTGACTGCACTAACGAGCTTTTAAATATTAACTGGTAATACAACAGAAGGCTGAGTCGTTACCGTTCGTCTGTAAAACTGGAAAAGGAACTTAAAAACTGCAATAAAGCCGTTGACTTCAATGTTAAATGAGAACGTTCTCTGGCAGACGTCACGTCCTGTTTCTGCGAACAGCACCACAGTCTGGTCAGATGCTGAAAAGCAGCCATGTTTTCTGATAAGTCATTTATGCAGCTGCGCTTGTTTCTGTTACATAGATCATCATGAAGAACATTTTGGTTGATAAAACATGGAGAAAATGTGAGAAACGTGTCATCAGAACTTTAATTGTCAGTGATTTCTGCCTCACTGTAGTCACAACCACTGCCCTGTCCTCACGTCTGCTTGGTTTTCTGCATCTCAACTGTTCAGGCAGGAAATATATACCTGTTAGACTACGCAATCATGGATGGGATTCCCCCCAACACCATCAAGGGTAAACCTCAGTACATCGCTGCTCCACTCTGCCTCCTCTACCTGCACCCAGATGATGGACTCATACCTATCGCTATACAGGTTTGTCACTCACACCATTTATGCACAAAACAGGAGGAGAAATACTGAGCCAATCAGCTGATAGCAGAAAGATGATATCTGAGAAGAAGGTTCATCCATCAGTGAGAGTTTCGCTCGTCAGTACTACCTGATTGGGGGGTGGATAATACTCAGTCAAATTGTACTATTCTAAAGTTCCTCTGTCATTGTGATGGACCGAGCAGTAAGGACAGTCAGGCACAGGTTAGAGTCCAAAATACAGTTCTTTTATTTAATCCCCAAAAATACTGAAATACTGTATAACATACACAAAAATTAATCAAATGGCCCGTATATGCAATATTCAGAAAGTTCACGTTGCACTATTGCCAAACGAGGCAAGAATGAGAATCTCAGGTGGCGCTGCTTTCAGATTCACCGTAGGCGAGGACAAGACACACGTACAAGAAAGTTCTCACAACTTCTGCTTCCTCCACAAAGCGACATTATTTTTGTATGAGGAGCTGGATATGATGTCATCAGATCAAATATCGATTAAAGCTTTTACTTCCTCGTAACTCCACATCTGACCACGAGCCATCTTTATAAGTACTGCAGTCCCACACGTGTGTTTGTTGTCATAGCGTTTACTCATGTTGTCCAACGTTTGACCCACAAAACCAATGCAATTTGTAGTCCACTTCCTGTCTTTGGTTCACTTGAATCGAAACGAGACCTGTGTTTGCAGGCGGACCGAGTCCGGTTGTTTGTTCCAGATCAGAGTCCGTTTGTGCATTCACAACTCCCCTAAACGAAGCCGACTTTCTGAGCAAACGGACTCTGATTTCAATCAAATAAGCTTTGTGAATGCGCTCTTAGAATGATGACCTATTGGCTGCAACAAAAGCCTCCACTTTGGTTAAGCATAGAAAACACCTGCTGCCACCCATCTTCTCTACCAGCTTTGCTGCTCGTTAACCAACCCAGTGGTCTCCAATTCACTCATGAAGTACGGAAGTACGCGGAAGTACAGGCCAATTACAGGGAAGCACCGTGGATAGTAGCAAAGGCAGCACGCATGAGCAGCATTCTGCAGCATTCTGCAGCATATAGTTTCCCTATTGAATGCTGCTTAGTCAGTCCTTTGATGTGAAACCTTCTTGTTTGTACTCAATCAGAATGTGCGGATCACGAAACGTAATTGGAAAAAATCTTAATTAGTTAGTTAATTAGTTCACTTTCACCAAGTGGTGCTAGTTGGAACCACCAGATTACAGCAACTATGCTAAGCTAAGCTAAAGTCAGTGCTGCCAGATTCACAGAATGACTGGGTCGGTTAGAAAACGCTTCTGCACACTTGTCCAACTCGGGGGACTGTGGGGGGAGGCTCAGTTTCACCCAGAGGTGGAATATGCCTTTAATGATCAAATCTGAGTTTCCTGAACACAATTTCATGTGTTCCTGAATCCGGAGAAAGTTTTTAGTGGAGTAGGCCTTTACGAGTAAATCTGTTCATAAATTTACCAGCGTTTCATGAATGAGATCCAATGTTTCTTATTTCTCCGAAACCTTGTGTCCACAGAGATGATGTCACATTCAGACAGTTCAGCAGTTTAAAATCTGCACGGTGACTTTTGTTTAGGAAGTTACCGGATGTTTCACACTGAATCCCGTGTCTGATGTCCTGTCTGGTCCGAGCTGAACTACTGAAATTTACGCGTTGTCCCAGCAGTCCATGACTACGTACCTGCAGTAGGAGCTTTATCCATCCTGAACCAGCCTCCTGCTGCCAGCTCGCTAGCTAACAACTCCACATCCCAGCAGTAGTCTGAAGATCTTCCTTGTCCTCAGCTTGACCAGACCCCGGGCCCGGACGCTCCCGTATTCCTCCCCAGTGACCCGCACCTGGCCTGGCTGCTGGCCAAGATGTGGGTGCGTCACTCTGAGTTCCAGATTTTCCAGGTCCTGTCTCACCTGCTGAGGACCCACCTGGTGGTAGAGGTGATGTGTGTGGCGACTCTGAGACAGCTGCCAGCCGTACATCCCATTTATAAGGTAAATGTCTCCGTCGTTTGGATTCTGCTGTCTCTGGTCCTTAAACGCATCAGTCCAGCCAGGTTACAGTCTGAGAGGAGGTGGAGCGGTGAAAAGGTGCAAACATTTAGAGGCTGAGGGTCACACTGGTGCAGTCTCTAAATTAGACGTAAGATTAGGTGATCTTTATTCGTAAAAGCAAAATAAAGTACAAAAGAATATAATGTAGAAAAGTGAAAGTGTGTAGGTCGGAGGCAAGTTGTAATAGTTTTGGATTTTTGATTAGTTTCAGTTTTTTATTTTTGACTTTTTGTTTTTCAATTCAGTTAGTTTTAGTTAGTTTTTTAAAGACATAATACAGTTTCAGTTAGTAATCGTTTTTTGAAAAAATTGTAATTTTCGTTTTTTGATTAGTTTCAGTTACTATAATATCCTTGGTGGGCGGTGGAGCTATTTACCTGTTATTTAAAACATGCCAGTAAAACTAGACAGGACATGCAGTAACTTACCTTAGGCTGGGCGATATGGCCTAAAAATTAAATCTCCAATTTTCAAAATAATTCAGTTTTCCATTTTTGGTCATTTTTTCCAAATTTATTAAGGAAAGCAGTAAGTACAAATGGCAGAAAATGTCAAACACATTTTGCTTTTAATTCACCAAAAAGAAGACAAATGTAACCCACATTTCTAAGATGAATAACAAATAAGTGAACCCTCTTGGACCGTGGTCCGATTACACGGATAGTCCACTTTGACCAGACCGTGGTCCGATTCCACGGATAGTCCGCTTAAAACAGACTGTGGTCCGATTCCACGGATAGTCCGTTTCAAACGGACCGTGGTCCGATTCCACAGATAGTCCGTTTCAAACGGACCGTGGTCCGATTCCACAGATAGTCTGTTTCAAACGGACCGTGGTCGATTCCACGGATAGTCCGTTTCAAACGGACCGTGGTCGATTCCACGGATAGTCCGTTTCAAACGGACCGTGGTCCGATTCCACGGATAGTTTGTTTCAAACGGACCATGGTCCGATTCCACGGATAGTCCGCTTCAAACGGACCGTGGTCTGATTCCACAGATAGTCCGTTTCAAACGGACCGTGGTCCGATTCCACAGATAGTCTGTTTCAAACGGACCGTGGTCCGATTCCACGGATAGTCCGTTTCAAACGGACCGTGGTCCGATTCCACGGATAGTCCGTTTCAAACGGACCGTGGTCCGATTCCACGGATAGTTTGTTTCAAACGGACCGTGGTCCGATTCCACGGATAGTCCGCTTCAAACGGACCGTGGTCTGATTCCACAGATAGTCCGTTTCAAACGGACCGTGGTCCGATTCCACAGATAGTCCGTTTCAAACGGACCGTGGTCTGATTCCACAGATAGTCTGTTTCAAACGGATCGTGGTCCGATTCCACAGATAGTCCGCTTCAAACGAACCGTGGCCCGATTCCACAGATAGTCCGTTTCAAACGGCCCGTGGTCCGATTCCACAGATAGTCTGTTTCAAACGGCCCGTGGTCCGATTCCACGGATAGTCTGTTTCAAACGGACCGTGGTCCGATTCCACGGATAGTCCGCTTCAAACGGACCGTGGTCCGATTCCACGGATAGTCTGTTTCAAACGGATCGTTGTCCGATTCCACGGATAGTCCGCTTCAAACGGACCGTGGTCCGATTCCACGGATAGTCCGCTTCAAACGGATCGTGGTCCGATTCCACAGATAGTCTGTTTCAAACGGATCGTTGTCCGATTCCTCGGATAGTCTGTTTCAAACGGCCCGTGGTCCGATTCCACAGATAGTCTGTTTCAAACGGCCCGTGGTCCGATTCCACGGATAGTCCGTTTCAAAGGGACCGTGGTCCAATTCCACAGATAGTCCGTTTCAAACGGCCCGTGGTCTGATTCCACGGATAGTCCGTTTCAAAGGGACCGTGGTCCGATTCCACGGATAGTCTGCTTCAAACGGACCGTGGTCCGATTCCACAGATAGTCCGTTTCAAAGGGACCGTGGTCCAATTCCACAGATAGTCTGTTTCAAACGGCCCGTGGTCCGATTCCACGGATAGTCCGTTTCAAAGGGACCGTGGTCCAATTCCACAGATAGTCTGTTTCAAACGGACCGTGGTCCGATTCCACGGATAGTCCGTTTCAAAGGGACCGTGGTCCAATTCCACAGATAGTCTGTTTCAAACGGCCCGTGGTCCGATTCCACGGATAGTCCGTTTCAAAGGGACCGTGGTCCAATTCCACAGATAGTCTGTTTCAAACGGCCCGTGGTCCGATTCCACGGATAGTCCGCTTCGAACGGATCGTGGTCCGATTCCACGGATAGTCCGCTTCGAACGGACCGTGGTCTGAAAACCAAGAAGAAGCCGAGGTCAAAACAAACTGGAGACTGTGTAGACAGAGATGGAGCAGCCTAATAAGAAGAAGCAGAAAGATTTCCCTGTTCTTCTTCCTCTTCTTCATCATCAGTGGTTGTGTTGGGGAGTGTCGCCCCCTCGCGGGCAGTTGTTGTAACTACGGTGGTTTAACAGACGGTTTGGTCTGCCTCAGTTACTGCAGTTTGAACGGAAACCGAAGCAAAGAAAGACCACCGATGTGGTCTGGTTTTTCCTCACCATACTATTGTTCACAATGTACACGGTCACTATCAGTGTTCATTTCATCACTTTTAGATTGATGCAACAATCATGTAGTCCAACCGCAAGTCTTTATCACTACAGTAGCTTTATGTGAAGGACTGACTTTTTCTTTTTTAATTCTCCCTAAAAAAAAAAGGATTTAATCAAATCAGACCTATTAGATGGAAGTTTGATGCCGTCTTGTACTCATGAGTCTCCTGTGTCTTCCTGCTGCAGCTGCTGTATCCTCATCTCCGCTACACGCTGGAGATCAACTGCAGGGGCCGCACCCAGCTCATCTCTGCTAACGGCATATTCAAGCGGGTCAGTGAGCCAGACACACATCATGACGGTCACTAACTGTTTATTTACCAGGCTAACGAGTCAGGTTCAGGATAACTGCAGTCCATGATTACAGAGAGGGAGGTTGCTAACACGTGGAAAACATTACAGGCATCCGTCATCTTTCAGGCCTCGACGACCCGGGGACTCCATGTCCGACCCTCCGGTACACACTCAGAAACAGAGGTACGAGACAGGAACATTTCTGTACCTGTAGGTACATTTTTTACAAATGTTCTCTCAAAAGTACAATATTGGTCTTTATGAGGCCAGAAGTACCTTTATACTATGAAAAAGGGTCCAAAGTAATATCAAGTACACATTTGTACCATTTCAAACCTAAGGGTACCTGCAGCATTGAAAAATGTGCGTAGCTTGTACAATAACTATAAATAGCAGTACTTCTAAACAGTAGTATAATTATAGTTATTATATTATGATTTTCATAATAATCATAATAATTATATGTATAATTATATATGTGTTTGGCCTAATATTTATATAATAATTATTCATTTATTATTAGCATCTTTGATTGTTGTCATAATCTCTATTTTATTGACTTTTATTCATCATCTTTAATTGGTTTAATTGTACTTTATTAACTCATACAGCTTGATAAGGTACAAAAATGGACCATGAAGGTACAGAAATGTCTTTCAGAAAGGAACCCCCCCCCCCAGCAACAAGCTTAGTACTCTTTTAAGTACAAACTGGTACCTCTGTGTTTGAGTGTGGGATGTGTTTTAGGACATCCTCGTCCTCAGAGTCACATGTCAGGACAAAAGTTATCAGGTATCAGGAAAAAATTGTCAGATGTCCCAAAAAAGTATTCAGAAAAGTTGTAAAAAAAAAAAAGTCCTAACAAAAGCCGACTTTCTTTCTGACAACTTTTTTTCTGACTACTTTTTCTGAAAACTCATTTCTGACTATTTTTTTTCTTGCAACTTTTATTATAATTTTTTCTGACTTCGTTCTGACGACTTTTTCCCCGACACCTTGTACAACTTGTTACGTAAATGAAATAATTCCTACAAACATAATAAAAATATGTAGCTTTTAAGGTAATAATCCTGCAAACATAATAGAGATTTTCCACAAATGTAATAACTATTATGTTTGCAAAGATTTATTACGTTAGTGGGAAAGTGCATAACTTCCCGCAAATGTGATGATGCAATAAATAATGATGTTGTGTTTGTTGTTTGATTGTTGTTGCCTACTGTTTTCTACTGACCAGAGCTACAGAGTTATGACAACCGTTGACTTCGCTGTAAGAGCGGTGACGTGAGTGTGGATGTGTTAATAGTTCCATGCAAACCCGCTGTCATATCTGACTCTGGGACAGACAGCAGCAATCAGATTACTGATGGTAAATACTAAACAAACATACTGTATGCTGTACATACTTTTATCATATTATTGCTTATTTAAGTGATAATTTCATACATTTTTGGATATAAATATCCATATCAGCCAGTAAGTTGGCTTTAATAAGGATCAGACATGATGGTTCTCCGTATATCAGCCTCTGTTGGTGTTGTGGTGTTAAACAGCATTACAGTTCATTTCTGTGAGGTTATAAGGTTTTATTATGAGGTTGTAAGGGGACGAGGCCAGCCATGTGGTAGCTTGTAGTTAAATGAAATGAAAAATACTTTATTCATCCCAAAGGGAAATGAAACAATATAATATCAGTAACAGGACTTTTATTCAAAGACACAATGCTGAAGATCCCCTTCAGACAGTTCATGCTGAGACCAGGAGGATTCAATAATAAAAGGAGGCGTCTCATTGAACAATAACTGGTTTAACTATCAACTCACCTCCAGCTGACAGGCACAAGAAAACAAGTCAACCCTTTCAAAAACAAACTTTTTAATGACTTAGACAACAGGATGATGAAATAAAACTTAAAGGAAAATGAACAAACTGATGGATGTTAATGTTGCTGCTGCTGCTCTCCAATAAAGAATAAAAAATGGCAGAAATAACTAAATTATTTCCAGAACATGAATGTGTCAGAGCTGTAACGGTGGAGCAGGAAGTGACATCAGCGAGTTACCAGATAAGTGAACAAGTAATGCAAGAATAAAGATGGAAGATAAAACACAATGATTGACTGAAGACTGCGATACGCAGAGAAATTGGTGAAATAAAAATGAGTTATGAATCATTTAGGTGATTAAAGTTATTAATGATGGAACAAGGACAGAAACATGGAAAGCAAAGGGACAAGAAAGGGTTAATAACTGAGCGTCTGTGGTCTCACATTACCTGTGATTTTCTAATATATGTAATGTTATATAACATTCTATGGACGAGAAAACAGCCAATCACGGTGAACTGCAGCATCTGGATGCTTTGGTCTGAGAGGAGCTTCAGGATGTCTGGATTTCCACCCAGAACCGAGGAAGAGGAGGATGTCATGGTTTCATAAAGCTGCAGGAATAAGCACCAGTAAGAAAGTGTGTCAGTACGACACGTCTGCAGAGGTGACCCGACAATAACTGGTTACCATATGACTTCATAACAAATCTACCCAATTAGCCTTTTTATTTATTTATTTATTTTACTGATGAAAACAAGTTCAACACGGAGAGACGGACGAAAGTTCAGACCCGATGCTGCCCCAAGCATCTTCATCATCCAGCGCAGAGGAGAAAAAAAAAAAACAGCGGGGACACATCTGATCTAATTACAGGGAGTGCAGAATTATTAGGCAAATGAGTATTTTGACCACATCATCCTCTTTATGCATGTTGTCTTACTCCAAGCTGTATAGGCCCAAAGCTACTACCAATTAAGCAAATCAGCTGATGTGCATCTCTGTAATGAGAAGGGGTGTGGTCTAATGACATCATCACCCTATATCAGGTGTATTAGGCAAACTTAAGTTTGTTTTTATGTTCGTCGTTAGAGTAAGTTCGTCCTCTGAACACGAACGGTTTCTGTCGGGGCTGAACACAGCCGAGCTGCTGCTGGAACTAATACACGCTACATAACCAGGAAGTGCGCCGCCATTTTTGTACACGACAGTCAGTGGAAGTGTGGCGACTTTGAGTCATATCCAAGGCTTTGCTACTGACCCCCTCCCCCAGCAAAACTTTTTTTTCTTTTTTCTCCTTTTTTCCTATTTGAAATAGGAATCCCCGCAAAGCTTTGTCATTTTCATCTCTCTCTCTCTCTCTCTCTCTCTCTCTCTCTCTCTCTGTGGTAAACTTAATTGAATTCATAAATCTATAGATTTTTCCATATTAAGACTGATAAGTGTTTTATGTACAAATGATCAATCAGTCCATGTCTTCATCATTTCTTTATAGCAGACGAGAGTTAAAAAATAAATTGTCAGAATCCCAAAAAGAAGCAGAACATATGTGTGCTTATGCCTCACCTGGAAGGACCTGTCCTATTAAAACAAATAAAATAAGAACTGCCGGGTCCAGATGAGGGGCCCCCACCCCAGCCATAACATCCAGGTCACCATCCGGAACGTCTAAAAATCTATGAACATAGTCTAAGTTTGGGGGATACGTAAAAAATGATTATAAGGCCTCTGACGTACCTCTGAAGGGTTCACTGCAGTTTCTAATTTAAGAGAAACATATTATTTCGGTTACAGACCAGTTTGGTTCTTTCAAACACTTTTGCAGTTTTATGATAGAATTCGAGCTTTTCAGTTGCAAGACGTAGCCATTCATCAGATCTTTGCAAGTAAAAATACACAGTTTTAATGCCTAATTGCACCATAGAAAGGTGTGTGACAGGATGCATTAACGCACCTAGATTAGTGGCAAGAATATCTGAAGAGTTCATTTGCAAAAACAGCTGGATTTATGACGTCGCCGTTTGGTACAAACCTCCTATCTCCATTTAACGTCATTAAAACCCTCTACTTCATGTAAGTGTGATTTGGTGAAAATATTCAAAAAGTAAATGAGTTTATTTGCACAAGCAGTTAACTCTGTTTTCTCTAAATGGTGGTTAACTGTTTTTGCAAATGAACTCTTCATCTGTGTTTATTCTAAAAAATGAAGAAAACTGAATTTATTGATCATTTGTACACGCAACACATCAGTCTACAAAGGCCAAAATAAGTTCATCAATTCAATTCAACTTATCGCAGACAGCGGTGCAAGAGGGAGAGAGAGATCGCATTGTATCCAGCTGTAGAATGTGAACATCCGCTCTCTGCAACGCACCAAACTACCGATGTACTATATACTATAGTATATACTACGATACTGCATAAAAGAGAATAAACTTCTCATTCATCAGCCGTAACAGTCCTGACAATGCTGTCCGTCCTCAGTGCCGGAGACGACGGTTATGTCCATCCTCAGTGCTGGAACCACGGTTGTGTCCGTCCTCAATGCCGGAGACGACGGTTGTGTCCCTTCTCAGTGCCGGGACCACGCTTGTGTCCGTCCTCAGTGTCGGAGACGATGGTTGTGTCCCTTCTCAGTGCTAGGGACCACGGTTATGTCTGTCCTCAGTGCCAGGACCACGGTTGTGTCTGTCCTCAGTGCAGGAGACGACGGTTGTGTCCCTTCTCAGTTCTGGGGACCACGCTTGTGTCCGTCCTCAGTGCAGGGGACAACGGTTGTGTCCCTTCTCACTGCTGGGGACCACGCTTGTGTCCGTCCTCAGTGCAGGGGACGACGGTTGTGTCCCTTCTCACTGCTGGGGACCACGCTTGTGTCCGTCCTCAGTGTCGGAGACGATGGTTGTGTCCCTTCTCAGTGCTAGGGACCACGGTTATGTCTGTCCTCAGTGCCAGGACCACGGTTGTGTCTGTCCTCAGTGCAGGAGACGACGGTTGTGTCCCTTCTCAGTTCTGGGGACCACGCCTGTGTCCGTCCTCAGTGCAGGGGAGGGGTGACGTGGGGACCACTTTTTTTTTTTTTTTTTTTTTTTTTTTTTTTTTTACTTGTTGTGTCCAGCATAAGAAGAGAAGGAAATATTTTATTCTTGACAGTCTGCTTTATAGGGGGACCACGCTTGTGTCCGTCCTCAGTGCCAGGGACTGTGGTTGTGCCCGTCCTCAGCACTAAGGACCATGGTTGTGTGCAGGTTGTGTCTACAGGTGGTGAAGGCCTGCTGGTTCTTGCCCAGAGGGAGTACCAGATGTTGACCTACCGCTCCCTTCAGCCTCTCTGGGACTTCAGAGATAGAGGAGTGTCCCAGCTTCCCAACTACTTCTACAGAGAGCACAGTCTGATGCTGTGGGAAGCCATCCACAGGTAGTCGGCTTGATTTTTAGTCACCCTTTTAAAGGTAGGATTATCAGTATGTGGCAAATGAAAAGGCAATTAAATTCTGCATCCACTCTACCAGATCCCCCCAGTACCGAGTCCAACCCTTTTTCCTACAGACCCTTCATTCCTGGTGTCATAGATCCAACCAGGTTCTGGAAACATTTCTCACAGATTTGGCTCCATATTGACATGATAGAGTGACAGTCCTGTCACTATGCCTCTGATTGATCATGCACCCTGGCTACATGTCCACAGGGATGTCTGGTTGGCTGACTGGTAAGCATGTGTGGCAAGGTACGCAACGAGGGCCCAGGCGGGATTCAACCCCACAGACTCCCGGGTGAGAGCCATGTGTGCTGACCGGTCGGTCAAAGGGATATCCCTGTGGCCAAGTAGCCAGGACGCATAATCTATCGCAGACATAGTGACAGGACCCTAGCCTGGTACACCAGCCTGACTAACGCCATATATGAGATACACGGCAAGTCAGTCTGGGCTCCCTCCATTGGAGAATGATTCCACTCCGGTAAAAAATTGACCGGACCAATCACAGCGCAGCAGTAGAATTATTAACAGATGAACGTTAAACTCCTCCGACGTCTCCACCGCTGTTTCTGCTCTGTTTTGGTGCGTAACTAACAGCTTCCGGGTCATAGTCACATGACGTGCGACACAAACGCTTCCTCATATTAGTAGTTCAGCAATAAACAATGCTGACATGTAACAGAGTATTTATAATAATAAAACCAAACATTCTATGTTAATATACACAAGAAAACTACATTAAATAAAGAGGGAAAAACAACGTGTAAACGCTGACTTCCGGCGTCGCCATAGCTACGTAGCAACAGAGTGCCGAGCTACGCCAGCTACAGTCACTTCTGATTGGTTCTCTCCGGTTCACTTTCCTCCTGTTAGTCCCGCCTCTCGTCTCGCATTGGAAATCAGTCTCCAACGGAGGGAATCCAGACTGACTTGCCGTGTATCTCATACATGGCGTTAGTCAGGCTGGTGTACCAGGCTAACAGGACCCCACACTGTCACCTCTCCTACTCTTTCCAGAAGCATATCCATGTGCTCTGTGCAGGCTGCCACCAATTATGAATCCATGGACTGTTTACCAGTATCGTGCATACATCCTGCCGACAACACCAAATGTGGCAAGGTACGCAACGAGGGCCCAGGCGTCATGCATGCTAACCAGTTGGTCAAACGGATATCCCTGTGGCCAAGGAACCAGGGCGCATGATCTGTCGGAGATATAAGGCACATTCGGACAGAGAGGTTCTAGGAACGCAGTTCCAATAACTCCCCGTCTGGAGTTTAGTTATCAGAACTACCTTCCCCATCAGTTTGCGTTTGCACATGAGGGACGACCGTAATAAGGACCATGTTTGACACAATTGTCTGCGACAGTGACAAATTTATGCCCCAGCAGATCTAATACAATACTAATGCCAGTTCTACCAATCAGCAAACATCTATGTATTTCAGTTCCTATGGAACCCCAAAAGACCCTGCCACAGAGTAGGAGCTAAAAAAGTTCTAGGAACTGAGGGCTGAGGTCCCTAGTTCCTATGTGTCAAAATGCGCCAAAAAACGGCCTGGTTCCTGAAAACGTTCTAGGAACTCCAAAAGGTTCCTACAGTCTGAAAGCGCAGATAGTGACAGGACCACACACAGTCACACACATCTCTCACCTGGTAGACTGGGGATCAAATCCCTCCTGGGTCCTTTTTACGTACCTTGCCACATTTTGGTGTTGTCGGCAGGATTCATGCGGCACTGGTCCATGAATGCATAATTGGTGGCAGCCTGTGTGGAGCACAAGGGGTCCTGTCACTATGTCTCTGATTGATCATACACCCTGGCTACTTGGCGACAGGGATATCCCTTTGGCTAGCTAGATAGATCCCCGGGAGTCTGGGGAGTCTCCCAGACTCCCGGGGATCAAATCCCCTCCTGGGCCCTTGTTGTGTACCTTGCCACAAAAATATTACACAGCTGGAATCAGTAGGTATAGAAAATGGATAAACTCATCTATCAGATAGAAGACTGGGCGAGACTGCCATCTCATTTAAGCCCGTCCACTTTGAGACACTTTGGTCCAATTGGGGGGTTTCTGTGTGGATACAGTGGTTGTGTGTGGACTGGACTGATCTGGACTGTCCCTCTTAGCTTTGTCTCAGATATGGTGGGCCTGTATTATCAGACGGACCAGGACATTCAGGAGGACTCGGAGCTCCAGGCCTGGATCTCAGACATATCCCTGGAAGGCTTCACGGAGCTGCCAAGCTTCGGTCAGTTCAGATCCTCCTGGAATGTTCCTGCAGAAATGGTTACGTGTGATGTTGCTGAACCGCTTTCTGTTTCAGGCCTGGCCAGTCAGCTCAGCAGCAGAGAGGAGGTGTGCACGCTGCTGGCCGTGACCATCTTCACCAGCACCGCTCAGCACGCCGCTACCAACAATGGACAGGTGTGTACAGCCGGTCTAAACCTGCTTCGCTGCACATGGGAACTTTCAGTGCTGTCCTTCTCCCCGTCTTTAGTTCGACTGGTGTGCCTGGGTTCCCAACACCCCTTGCACCATGAGACTCCCCCCACCGTCAGACAAAGACGCTGTTACTATGGAGATGATCATGGCCACCCTTCCCGACGTCAGCCAGTCCTGCGTGCAGATGGCCATCACCTGGCATCTGGGCCGAGCCCAGCCGGACGCTGTGAGTCCGTTTTTGTGGTTGCAGACTTCAGTCCCAATCTTTTCACCCCATGTTTTTATTCACTGATCAACCAGAAAGACAGTAATTACATTAATAATGACAGTAATTAAAACCCTTGCACCGTCTACAAGTTTTATATGCAAAGACAATGGCTGCTGCTTCAGAACATGTGGCTCAGCAACTAAAATTCACTTTAAAAGGACTAGAGGCAGCAATTGACCTAAGGCTAAACCACGCCCTCAAACACGATAAGCCAATCACAGTGCGCACAGCTAACCCAATACACTTGGACAATCTCTGCTTGAATGTCCCTTGAAGTGCATTTAAGTTGTTCCGTTTTTGTTCATTTTTATGTCTTTATGTGTTTTTTTTTTTGTTTAAAATGGTCAAACGGTGTGCATGGAGCACATGCGACTCCGACACTAGGTATTCTAAGGTAAGGCAACGTCATAATTGAGGCAACATGTTGTAGCTTTGCTGGAAAAAATATGAAGTTATCTTTAACATCCCTAACATTAGCTTAAGTTAGCAAACGCTAGCCAAATGTGCTAGTTTTTGTACTTTGGTAATGGTACATAGGAGAGGTCAGCTATAGCTGTCATGAAGTATAAGTGATGTGTAGTATAGATGTTGTGTAAGATAGCTGTAATGTAGTATAGGTGTGGTGAAGTATAGCTGTGGTGTTGTATAGGTGTGTTGTAGTACAGGTGTGGTGTAGTATAGGTGTGGTGTAGTACAGGTGCGGTGTAGTATAGGTGTGTAGTACAGGTGTGGTGTAGTATAGGTGTGGTGTAGTATAGGTGTGGTGCAGTACACCTTTGGTGTAGTATAGGTGTGGTGTAGTACAGGTGTGGTGTAGTATAGGTGTGGTGTAGTACAGGTGTGGTATAGTACGGGTGTAGTGAAGTATAGCTGTGGTGTAGCATAGGTGTGGTATAGTGAAGGTGTGGTGTAGTACAGGTGTGGTGTAGTATAGGTGTGGTGTAGTACAGGTGTGGTGTAGTACAGGTGTGGTGTAGTACAGGTGTGGTGTAGTACAGGTGTGGTGTAGTATAGGTGTGGTGTAGTACAGGTGTGGTGTAGTACAGGTGTGGTGTAGTATAGGTGTGGTGTAGTATTGGTGCGGTGTAGTATAGGTGTGGTGTAGTATAGGTGTGGTGTAGTACAGGTGTGGTGTAGTATAGGTGTGGTGTAGTACAGGTGTGGTGTGGTATAGGTTTGGTGTAGTACAGGTGTGGTGTAGTATAGGTGTAGTATAGTACAGGTGTGGTGTAGTATAGGTGTGGTGTAGTACAGATGTGGTGTAGTATAGGTTTGGTGTAGTACAGGTGTGGTGTGGTATAGGTTTGGTGTAGTACAGCTGTGGTGTAGTAAAGGTGTAGTATAGTACAGGTGCGGTGTAGTATAGGTGTGGTGTAGTATAGGTGTTGTGTAGTACAGGTGTGTTGTAGTATAGGTGTGGTGTAGTACACGTTTGGTGTAGTATAGGTGTGGTGTACTACACGTTTGGTGTAGTATAGGTTTGGTGTAGTACAGGTGTGGTGTAGTATAGGTGTGGTGTAGTATAGGTGTGGTGTAGTACAGCTGTGGTTTAGTATAGGTTTGGTGTAGTACAGGTGTGGTGTAGTATAGGTGTGGTATAGTACAGGTGTTGTGTAGTACAGGTGTGGTGTAGTATAGCTGTGGTGTAGTACCAGTGTGGTGTAGTATAGGTGTGGTGCAGTACACGTTTGGTGTAGTATAGGTGTGGTGTAGTACAGGTGTGGTATAGTACGGGTGTAGTGAAGTATAGCTGTGGTGTAGCATAGGTGTGGTATAGTGAAGGTGTGGTGTAGTACAGGTGTGGTGTAGTACAGGTGCGGTGTAGTACAGGTGTGGTGTAGTACAGGTGTGGTGTAGTACAGGTGTGGTGTAGTACAGGTGTGGTGTAGTATAGGTGTGGTGTAGTACAGGTGTGGTGTAGTACAGGTGTGGTGTAGTATAGGTGTGGTGTAGTATTGGTGCGGTGTAGTATAGGTGTGGTGTAGTATAGGTGTGGTGTAGTACAGGTGTGGTGTAGTATAGGTGTGGTGTAGTACAGGTGTGGTGTGGTATAGGTTTGGTGTAGTACAGGTGTGGTGTAGTATAGGTGTAGTATAGTACAGGTGTGGTGTAGTATAGGTGTGGTGTAGTACAGATGTGGTGTAGTATAGGTTTGGTGTAGTACAGGTGTGGTGTGGTATAGGTTTGGTGTAGTACAGCTGTGGTGTAGTAAAGGTGTAGTATAGTACAGGTGCGGTGTAGTATAGGTGTGGTGTAGTATAGGTGTTGTGTAGTACAGGTGTGTTGTAGTATAGGTGTGGTGTAGTACACGTTTGGTGTAGTATAGGTGTGGTGTACTACACGTTTGGTGTAGTATAGGTTTGGTGTAGTACAGGTGTGGTGTAGTATAGGTGTGGTGTAGTATAGGTGTGGTGTAGTATAGCTGTGGTTTAGTATAGGTTTGGTGTAGTACAGGTGTGGTGTAGTATAGGTGTGGTATAGTACAGGTGTTGTGTAGTACAGGTGTGTTGTAGTATAGCTGTGGTGTAGTACCAGTGTGGTGTAGTATAGGTGTGGTGTAGTATACGTGTGGTGTAGTATAGGTGTGGTGTAGTACAGGTGTGGTGTAGTATAGGTTTGGTGTAGTACAGCTGTGGTGTAGTATAGGTGTGGTATAGTACAGCTGTAGTGTAGTATAGGTTTGATGTAGTACAGCTGTTGTGTAGTATAGGTGTGGTATAGTACAGGTGTGGTGTAGTATAGCTGTGGTGTAGTATAGGTGTGGTGTAGTATAGGTTTGGTGTAGTACAGGTGTGGTTTAGTACAGCTGTGGTATAGTACAGGTGTGGTGTAGTATAGGTGTAGTCTAGTACACGTGTTGTGTTGTACAGGTGTGGTATAGTACAAGTGTGGTGTAATACAGGTGTGTTGTAGTATAGGTGTGGTGTAGTACAGGTGTGGTATACTACAGGTGTGGTGTAGTACAGATGTGTTGTAGTATAGGTGTGGTGTAGTATAGGTGTGGTGTAGTATAGCTGTGGTGTAGTATAGGTGTGGTGTAGTACAGGTGTGGTGTAGTATAGGTGTGGTGTAGTATATGTGTGGTGTAGTACAGGTGTGGTGTAGTATAGGTGTGGTGTAGTACAGGTGTGGTGTAGTACAGGTGTGGTGAGGTATAGGTGTGGTGTAGTATAGGTGTGGTGTAGTATAGGTGTGGTGTAGTATAGGTGTGGTGTAGTACAGGCGTGGTGTAGTACAGGTGTGGTGTAGTATAGGTGTGGTGTAGTATATGTGTGGTGTAGTACAGGTGTGGTGTAGTATAGGTTTGGTGTATTACAGCTGTGGTGTAGTATAGGTGTGGTATAGTACAGGTGTGGTGTAGTATAGCTGTGGTGTAGTATAGGTGTGGTGTAGTATAGGTTTGGTGTAGTACAGGTGTGGTGTAGTACAGCTGTGGTGTAGTACAGGTGTGGTATAGTACAGGTGTGGTGTAGTATAGGTGTAGTCTAGTACGCGTGTTGTGTAGTACAGGTGTGGTATAGTACAGGTGTGGTGTAATACAGGTGTGTTGTAGTATAGGTATGGTGTAGTACAGGTGTGGTGTAGTATAGGTGTGGTGTAGTACAGGTGTGGTATAGTACAGGTGTGGTGTAGTACAGGTGATGTGTAGTACAAGTGTGTTGTAGTATAGGTGTGGTGTAGTATAGGTGTGGTGTAGTACAGGTGTGGTATAGTACAGGTGTGGTGTAGTATAGGTGTGGTGTAGTATAGGTGTGGTGTGGTATAGCTGTGGTGTAGTACAGGTTTGATGTAGTATAGCTGTGGTGTAGTACAGGTGTGGTGTAGTACAGGTGTGGTGTAGTTTAGGCGTGGTGTAGTACAGGTGTGGTGTAGTATAGGTATGGTGTAGTACAGGTGTGGTGTAGTACAGGTGTGGTGTAGTATAGGTGTGGTGTAGTACAGGTGTGGTGTAGTACAGGTGTGGTGTAGTACAGGTGTGGTATAGTACAGGTGTGGTGTAGTACAGGTGTGGTGTAGTACTGGTGTGGTGTAGTACAGGTGTGGTATAGTACAGGTGTAGTGTAGTACAGGTGTGGTATAGTACAGGTGTAGTGTAGTATAGCTGTGGTAACAAGTATGAAAAACTATCAATGGAACAATAATGAACTAGTCAGTCAGTCTTGTTCTTTAGGGTGATGATGCTGGCAGGAATGAATTTCTGTATCTCTCCGTCCTACAGTGAACCTGACGCAGCCTCCCACTGAACACACTCTGTTGATTCTTCACCATGTTGTGGAGAGGATGGGAAGTGGGATCATCTTCATCAGCTTGTGCAGCATTCTTTTTTGAACGATCAGCTCCAGCGGCTCCAGAGTAATCCCCAGCACAGAACCAGCTTTCTTGATCAGCTTGTTTAGTTTCTTCAAGTCTCTGATTCTGATGCTGCTTCCCCAGCAGATGCTGCAAAGCTGATTGCACTTTCCACAACAGACTTGTAGAAGATCTGCAACATCTTGGTGCAGACGTTGAATGATCTCAGCTTCCTTAAGAAGTGGAGTCTGCTCTGACCTTTCTTGTAGATGTAGTCAGTGTTGCATTTCCAGTCGAGTCTGTTGTCCAGCTGAACTCCAGGTATTTGTAGTTCTCCACCACCTCCACCTCCTCTTCCAGGATGTAGACAGGACTATGCTGCTTATTCTTGCTCCTCCTGAAGTCAACAATCATCTCTTTAGTCTTGCTGGTATTTAAGATGAGCTGATTGTTACCATTTCACAAACTGACTGACCAGTTCCCTGTACTCGGCTTCTTGTCCATCACTGATACACCCCACAACTGCAGTCATTAGAGTGTTTCTGCAGATGACAGGACTCAGAGTTATACTGGAAGTCTGAGGTGTACAGTGTAAAGAGGAATGGTGAGAGTACAGTTCCTTGTGGTGCTCCAGTGCTGCTGACCACCATCTCAGACACACAACCTTTCAGTCTCACAAACTGTGGTCTGTTTGTTAGGTAGTCGTAAATCCAGGTGGTTGTGGAGGATCCACCTGGAAGTTATGGAGCTTCTGACATAGCAAAGCAGCTGAATAGTATTAAAGGCACTTGAAAAATCAAAGAACATGACCCTCAAAGTGCTGCCTGACTGGTCCAGATGAGAGTGGGCTCTCTGAAGCAGGAAGATGATGGCGTCTTCAACCCCAAGCCCATTACGATATGCGAACTGTAATGGGTCCTGAAAGGTGTTCACTTGCTTGTTGGGGTGAGCCAGTAAGAGTCTCTCCAGGACTTTCATGATGTGAGATGTCAGAGCAACTGGTCTGTAGTCATCTGGTTCTGGTCCTGGTTCTGGTTCTGGTCTGTAGTCATTTGGTTCAGCTGGTTGTGGTTTTTTAGGCACTGGAACAAGACAGGATGTTTTCCACAGCACAGGAACTCTGTTTCAGGCTGGTGTTAAAAAGGTGCTGGAGAACCGGACATAGTTGCTCTGAGCAGGTCTTGAGAACTCTGGGACAAGGGATGATTAAAATAAAATAACTATTAGGGATAGTTACGGATTCCTCTGCCATCAGCAAACAATCCATTTCAACTGAAAGACACTAAAAAGTGGAACCACAAAGAAAAAGACTTTATCAGCGTAGTAAACAAAGTTATAGAATCTGTTTGTGCTCCCGAGCCGGCTTGGCTGGTGGCTGCAGTTACTTGCAGCGCCAGTCGTGGCACTCGCGAGTCTCATTTCTTAATCTTGCCTCCAGATCCTTTCAAATGATTAAAACCAGAAAAATATGACCCCAATGCATTCACCATTCTGAGGTAGTTCAGGCAGCATCCTGGTTGTTCTCCTTGGAGGTCTTCCAGGCACATCCTCCTGGAAGGAGACCCCAGAGAAGGACTCTACACTGCCTACCCATTGCAATAGGTTTCTACAATGGCACTTATTTCCCTCCATAGTTGCGTTAATTTTCCAAAATCTGGTAGTTGTTGTGATTTAGCTTGGGCATCACAATATATAGCGTCACTATGTATGATATTAATATTATTAATATTTCTATTAATATCAATACTAATACAGCCTCGGAGCTCCACCTTACTTATTTGATATGTAATGGAAGCAAGGAAAACCATTAATGTCTTAAATCAACTCTTAGATTGATTTAATGAAGTGATCAGTCTCAGGACGCTTTCATGAGTTCTCGCTTGAAGTGACCTTTCATGATACATCAGAAAAACCACAAACAACGACTAGTTAAGATAATACGGAGTATTTATTAACTAGTCTACAAACTACATGAGATAATGTATGTACAAAATATATACAAGAAATATGTGAGCATGATGATCAACCAAAAGTTATCTTGTGAAAGAAAAGTGAGATGGTATGAAAATGAAACATAAATTAATTAAACCTCAGTTAATTAATAAATGTTCAAAGAAAAAGAAGGAAGGATTTCTTAATCCAACTAAACAAAGTTAAACTGGGTCTGGTAAACCGTAGGCCTGGATTAATTCACTATCACCAACTTCTTGTGACATCAGATCATATTTCATAGCAAATGATCAGGATTCTCCTCAGAGGTTCCGTCTGACTGAGGTGCTTCACTCACGTCCTGGTTCTGCTGGACTGTTCCTCAAATCCTTTGGAAGACTGTCGGGTGGATGGCCCCCAAAAATCTTCCCGATCTCCTGGAAGTTCCTCCGGCTCTCTGCGGGCTGTCAGCTCAGTGGTGGTTCTCGTTCGTCCTCTCTCTCTCTCTCATCCGTCTCCTCAGAGACGTGCAGCTTCAGGACTGATGTCACAGGATGGTTGATAGTAAAAATACTGGCAGATAATCACGGGAGTGATTCAAAAATCAAAAGTGGCTTTCGCTGGAAAAGGTACAAAAATATGTAACTGGTTTACATTTGGGTTAAAGTCTTCTTCTCTCCATCACTCCTCCCTGAGTGATCCGTGGTTCTGAACTCTGCTGAGTTCAGAGCAGGTTTTGTTTCATTCTTTCCCCATTGTTCCAAGTTTCTTCAGTTCTGCCTTGTTCGTTCTTCTGCGTGTTCAGATTCGTGTTCACATTCTCGTGTTCTCCTTCGCACTCAGTTCTTCTCAGCTCCTTCCAGTTCTCCCAGATCTCTCTTTCAGTTCTGATTCTCACAGTTCAGAGCCTCGCGCTCTGCCTGGCAGTGGAATGTGGCTGCAGCTTGTCAGCCAATGGGAAGCTGACAGAATCAGGTTTCCTCCAATAGACAGACACATCTCGAATGATTATTTGATTATCAGTTGAGCTTAATGGTTATAAACATCTGTGAATTCTAAGTGAGGCATGTGTAAAATGGATCAATTATTCAGACATGATGAAATAAAATGAACACAATAAAATAAAATAAAGCAAAGATCTGAATTATATGAATAAAGGAAGGCATTGAATAAACAAATCAGTTAAACAGATAAAACAGGATTAATCTTGATGATTTAAGATTCCTGTAAAGAAAATACATGTGTTAGACATCATTTGATATGAGGAAGTCTGTAACTCCTCCAGGTACGACAGACAAAAGTGGCTCTCTCTACAGATGGATTTATTGAATCTTGCTTGGTCAGACTCATAAACCACACCGTGAAAACTAAAAGGCTCATAGAATACAATAATTAGCTTACAAAAAATAAAGACAGTTGACAAATATGACGACAACTACAAGATAAACAGACATAATACCTCGTTGGCTGAGTACCGGATATAAAGAGGAATTATTCTTTGTCTTCTTCTTTCTTGTTTAGCTTAAACTTAAACCTTGTAACCGAGCTGTAACCCGAAACATGCATCAGTTCTCTCTGGAGATCGCTTCTTCTAAGAAAAAACTAACCTCTACTCCGCATACAAAACCCATCAATGCGCCACAGCACCCCCTAGTGGCGCATAACCACAATAACAATGAAATACACATGAAAACAGGCATAAATTAAAAAGTGGCAGCAACAAAGTCCATTTCTAACATAAAAGTGGATTTCAGCAGTTGGGTAAAGTGTCTCTTTCTTCACCTTTATGCAGCAAATCCTGGAATGGATGTGATGTGAATTTGGGGAAGAAACATCTAGTTTCTAATCACCAAAGTATGTCATGTTGCATATCAAAAGAAAAGTCTTCATCATGAGATTAACATGAGCTTACTTTCCTGATAATATAAAACAGTTCTTGGATGTTAAGAACACATTACAAAATTGGATATACGGAACCAATTTATAGCAGGTCGTAAATACTGTGAAGGAGTATCTCCAAGCTTGGAGGATGGGTTCAAAGTTCACCCATTGGCCTTTGTTTGTTTTACTAAAATGCAGGTCCTCTCCTGAGTTGCACTCAGGACCGTAAATCAGTGATTCCTCAGAGAAGGTCCTTCTCTGAGCAAAATTCCTCCTTGGGACGTCTGCTTTACATCCAAATGTGGCCTTTATCAATCAGTGTGTGTTCCAAAGTATATTTGGTTAGATGTGTGTATCCTTTTGCTGAGACCTTTGGGCTTGAGATCACTACATAGTGATGATGGGATAGTCAGACCTCTGAACCTAGACCTGGACCTGACCAGCTGCAGCAACCTCAGATCATAGACTGCCCCCACAGGCTTGTATCGTAGACCTCTCTTCTTACCCTGATGCTCCATCACTCTGGACCAGATTAGATCTGGGCTCATTAGACAATGTGACCTTCTTCCATCGCTCCAGAGTCCAGTCTTTATGCTCCCTGGCAATCTGAAGTCTTTTTTTTTTTTGGTTAGCGCCACTGATTAGTGGTCTTCTTCTGGCTACACAGCTGTTCAGTCCTGATCCCTTGAGTTCCTTTCACATAGTTCATGTGGAAATGTTCTTACTTTCACTATTAAACACAGTCCTGAGTTCTACTGTTGTTTTTACAATCTGATTTCACTAAACGTTTACATGATCACCATCATTCAGGATGTTTTCCCACCACGTGTCTTCCTGGCAGACGATGGGTCCCACCATCCCTCCAGTTTTAATAATGCGTTGGACAGTCCTGAGCCCAGTTCTAGTGGTTTCAACAACCTCGCTCTGCTTGACGCTGATAATCTGACCCTCCTGGAACAGACAACCACAGGACAAAGGTCCACATCCGAGAAATGGAGCTGCTGACTGTTGGGGTTAAACAGCTGCTGCAGCTGGAACGACCAATGGAAACATGGAGCCTCATACAGGAAGGTTTCCATCAGAGACAGACAGACAGACAGATGGACAGACAGACAGGTGGACAGACGGACAACCTCATTCCAGCTAAATAAACCTGTCTTCGTCTCCGTTCTGCTGTGTCTGGTCTTCCAGGTCCCGTTGGGCCAGTACCCGGAGGACCACTTCACGGAGGGGGGCAGCCAGGAGGTGGTGGAACGGTTCAGACAGAAGCTGAAGGACATCGAAGACCACATCCTGGACCAGAATGCAGGTCTGGACCTGCAGTACCTGTTCCTCCTGCCCAGTCGCATAGAAAACAGCATCACCATCTAGAACCGCATCCTGGACCAGATCCTGGACCACATCTGACATCAGCAGAAGCTGGACTTCCGCAGTTTTCTCTCGTTCTGGACTTGATGATGTAAAATAATTCAGCTCACGAAGAGAAGCATTTTCAGACTGGATGATGCAAGCCGGCCATCGGATCAGGACCACGGGTCAGATCTGGTCTATGGGTCCTGATCAGGACCAATGGTCAGATCTGGTCTACAGGCCCTGATCAGGACCACCAGTCTGATCTGGTCTATGGGTCCTGATCAGGACCGACGGTCAGATCTGGTCTATGGGTCCCGATCAAGACCACTGGTCAAATCTGGTCTACGGGGCCAGATCTGAACTACAGGTCCGATCTGGTCTACAGGTCCTGATCAGGACCATTGGTCAGATCTGGTCTACAGGTCCTGATCAGGACCGCCGGTCTGATCTGGTCTATGGGTCCTGATCAGGACCACTGGTCAGATCTGGTCTACGGGTCCTGATCAGAAACTGATCCTGATCTAGGTGTCCAAAGAAAGAGTAAAAGGTATCTCAGTTATCTGGACTTTAATGGTCACCATGGCAACAGAAGACGACACGTATCCATGCCTGCTGAAAGGACAGGGGTCCATATATAGCATTCATTTATTCTAATGTCCGTTCTGCTTCTGTTGTTTGAGATTTGAGTTTCAGAATTAAGATTTTAATAATTCATTTAGAGTTGTTTGTTTCATCTGACACAGCTGTGTAATGTTACATGTCACGTTCAACTTTGACAGAAAATAAATATTTAAAGGTGCCATGACAACAAATGTCCCTTTTTTGGGGTTTTAGGGGTGTAATATGATCTGTGGTGCACCGATGAGGAAATCCTGTCTTGTCTGAAAAACATAGCTCACTGTCTGAAATGCACATGTTGCTAACAGTTAGCCTTTAACAAACTCTGACCGCAGCTTGACCTACTTTCTATGAATAAGGCTATAGCCAAATAAGGTGTAGCCAATCAAAATGAAGTCAACTTGGTCTCCGGGTAAAGCTGCATATCATTACCACACCAACTTATACTGAGGAAGGAGGTCTAGCTGCCAAAACAATCCCCCACTGTAAAAAGTGACGTTTTTTTCTTTGTATTTACATCTTCAGTAATGTCAACTACATGAACCAGTTTTTACTGCTATGATGTCATCACTCCTTTAAGGAAAATGAATCCTCTGACATCTTTAAAGTGGAAATGTAACGGTCAACCAACCTAACTTTATTTACTAGACTGAGTCCTGGTCTTATCAATAATTATAAACCAAACATGAAAAAATAGAAGCATATAAAAGAAAAATGTTGCGAAGTTTAATGTTTTTAGGACAAGAGCGCCGCCATCTTGCAATACTCTAAGCTCTGACGTCACCGGGTTGGTTAGTCCTGCAGTCCTGAATGAGAGTCCTCTGGTCCGGTCCACAATTATAAAGATAACAGCTGAATGACGGAGACTGGTGATCCAAAGGAGAAGAAAAGACAAAAGGGGAACCACTACTGTATCCTCCTGGTCTAAAAGCAAGTTTTCCAAAGTTTAAGCTGAAGACAGAAATTTTAACAACCTCCAGCTGAACCAGAAACCGGTCCTGCTGCTGCTGGAACCTCCCTGACTCCAGATCATGAGGTGAGAATTTTCTAGAGAAAATGAGGAAAATGATCAGGAGACTTGGAGTCTGGTAGAGTCCGCAGATGCAAGCCTGCAGCTGCTCTGAGTGTTTAATATCACCGCCTAGCTGAGCTCCTGTGGAGTTTATCTTGTGTTTTAATTAAACTCAAGAAAAAAAAAAAACAATCTGACAGGGGAAAATAATTTTGAAACCAAAATAAAAATATTGAGAGAACAAATTTTCACACTGATAGCAAAAACTGATGTTATTTGAGACTCAAGAAAAGGTTTTGAAAGAAAATATTTTGTCATAGAATAAATAAAGATAAATTGACAAAGCTCTCTCAAAAATATATTTTAACTCTCAAATATTTTTTGCATTCAGTGAAAACATTTTCTTTAAAAAAAATTTCTCACTCAAAACTTTTTCCTTCTTGCTCTCAAAACCTAGGTCTTTGCTCTCGATTCAGGAATTTTCTCTCGATGTGAAAACTGTCCTGCCTGTGTTCCTATTGGCCAGTTCAACAGAATTGACAGCCGGGTGGCGATATTCTGGGTAAAGGTGGTGACGCCTTCCTCGTTAATATTCATGATGAAACTCTCGCTGAACCAGACTTCCTGATCCAGGAAGCACGTTCAGAAGGACTCAGACTGACTGTAGCCCTTTCTGATCGGTTCATAAATGCTGCTGTTGCTTCGGGAAAGATGCGTCTTTCATAAAAGTTGATAAAATAAGCAACTGGGTTATAATTATCCGTGTATACTTTTAGACACCGACTCAGCCATGCAGAGTGTCTGACCAGACGAGACGTGTGTGAATTATCGTTGACGAGACGATACTGGAGGAAAATGTCAGAGTCTGGTCTGTCATTCACATGATGCAGGAAATTTATATTATTCTGCTTTAATCTGTCTGAAAAAAGCTTAAAAGGAGTTGCATCATCTTTTTGTTTGGACGCATCGACCACCACTCAGATCAGAGTTCTGAACAGGTTTTACCAACCCGCATCCACATGAACCGAGACCCACTAACCGCGCTCTCCCTGTCAAACCTGACCGGCACGTCAACACATTAAATTCCTAAATGTATAAATTCACCATAGTCTCTGTCATTTTGCCACTTTATTCTCCGTTTCTGCTTCACATAACCAGCAGTGTCTCTGCCTGCACTGGAAATGATCCCGGTCTGATGTTTAAAACTCGTCATGTCCAACGAAAAAGAAACTTATTCTGACCCGACCTGCCCGAACTGCATAAATATCCGCCCACACCTGAACCGTGACATTAATCTTTGTCAGTCCGTATCAGCATCAGTCCGTAGCTCTTCGCCTCTATTCCTCTATGAGCCGCTTATTAAACACACGTCAAACAGCAACACTCATAAATC
This sequence comes from Atherinomorus stipes, assembly GCA_023101725.1. Lineage (NCBI taxonomy): Eukaryota > Metazoa > Chordata > Actinopteri > Atheriniformes > Atherinidae > Atherinomorus > Atherinomorus stipes. Next base: position 64,442 of record JALJCO010002362.1, read on the forward strand.
CGTCCCACAGCCTGATCAACCTGATCTCACAAAAATACGTGACATGAGCACGAATGGTTTTAGTCATATACGTGTCCCCGACACATAACTGCTTCAAATTACGTGTCACTGACACGTAAAGCTGCGCAATGTTAAGTCAATGGTGAAGTTTTTTTTAACTAACAGTATACATAGAGTACTTTTAGTATACTTAAGTGTACTTTGCAAGAGTAAAAGTAAAGCTTAAAGTTTTAGTACGAGTAAACCAACAGTACACCTAGAAGTATACTTTCAGTATAGGAAGTGTACTTTCTAAAAGTAAACTTGAAGTTTTAGTATGAGTATACAAGCAGTATACCAGAGGATTACTTCTAAGTATACTTAAAAGTATACTTTTAAATACTTAAATTAGGCCAATTTAGTCCCAGGAAAGTACACTTGTTAGTATCCTGGTAGTACACTGATAGCAGTGTACTTGGTAAATAAGAGTACACTTGGGCGGGGGGTATACTTGAGTATACTTAATGACATGTACAATACTTCTTTTTGGTAAGGGTCTGTCGCTGTCCATGTGCACAGCAGATGACATCATCACTACTGCTGCTGCGCAGGTTCTGAAGGTGATGATGATGATGATGCAGCTGTGGCGGCCGCCAGTCAGTGAAGGAGAAACGCGGCTTTTTCTTGGGAGATTTCCTCGTCTGTCCCTGCAGCAGCGCGGTGTTTCTTCACACGCTGGTGTTGTAGTTTGAGAGGGGGCGGGACTTGGAGAGAGCGTGCCTGTGTCTGCATTTGTGATTGGTTGGGAGGAAGCAATGACTGTATTATTAAGGAGCTACACGATAGGCTGGAATAAAAAATGAAGGGAGACTTTTTTTTCTATCGAGCCTCGTTTTTTTATCTATTGCAGGCAAGCCTATCGATCGATATATATCGTTATCGAATTATCGCCCAGCCCTACTCACCACTACACTAGAGAAGAAGGCCAAAGGTGCAGATTGAGCCGGATTTCAACGACATTCTGCTTAACACGCGAAGGTTAAAATGATGTAATTTGGAGTGTTAGCTCCCCTTCCGAGGTACCGTGAATGTAGCATCTTAGACCAGTTTGTTGGGCTCTGTGCATGACTCCTCTACTCCCTGAACTTAAGGTAGCTCCTTTGTTTCTTTCAGTACTGGACGAACTGATCAATCCAGGTGTGCCTGGACAGTTACTGAGGTCAGGCACACCGAGATTGATCAATCCATCCAGTAATGAAAGACAAGACCCGGGAGGGTTTTCGTTTTCCCCCCAACTCTCATATAATGGAGGTGACTGGTGCTCGAACCAAAAAAGTCCATAAAAGTCCACAAAAACTTGTCAATATTCCTCCATACTGCTCGTCCAATGTAATCCAAGTGTCCTGAGTGGGTAGCGTCCAGAATTTACTGGAAACCACATGATTTTTTGTGTGTGTGTGAGATACTGTTTAGATCCCCGGGGGGAAATTTTACCCATCTCTGTACAGTAGTACCAGAGAGCAGTGGGCTGCTACTTAAAGTGCCCGGGGAGCAGTTGGTGGGGGTTAAGGACCTTGCTCAGATGTCCACAGTGGTTCACCTGAATGTCGTGTCGGGGACTCGGACCCGGGTCAGCCTCACCAACGCCCGCAACATTACCACTGGGCTACCCACTCCCCACTTAGTATATTTTCAGTGTGACAGTTGACGGTTCGTCACCATGCCTCCGATTGATCATGTGCCCTGGCTACTAGTCCAAGGGGATGTTCCTTTGGCTGACTGGTCAGCACGCATGACTTTCACCCGGGAGTCTGGGGATCACATCTCGCCCAGGCCCTCTGTTGCGTACCTTGCCACAATAGCATAACCAGTAGTACATCTAGCTGCCGCAAAGCGCATCCATGAGAGTTCACGACACTACGAAAGACTAGATAATGCGTTCTTTTTTTCTTTCTTTTAAATCAACAGCCAAATCCTCTTGTGTTTGTCTGCAGCTCTGTCGCTCTGAGCACAATGTAAACAGCTAATTTCTTCTTCTACGCTTGTATTATCGACAGAGTAGGCTCTCAACGCCGAGGCTTCCGTCGTGTTGTGAACTTGCATGAATGCGCAAATACAAACTGCAATGTTCTAACAAGCGAGCACCAAAAATGGATGACTTCCTAATTCATTTGAAGATCTTTGGTGAGTGTGGAGATTTTGGCCCAGGACGAATGTTTCCCCTACTTACAACCACTACAGCCCCCGAACTGAAGCCACAGGGGTAGGGCTTTGTAATCTTCTAGGAACTGGGACACCTCTGCTGCATTTACGTTCAGGCACGTAAGCGACTGTGTAGTGATGTTTGCTCATACCTGTCACCATGACAACACAGAGTTAACAGCTGGTGTCGCTTTTTGTTTTTCATCATCATCAGGCTTCGGTTGATTAATAAACAAAACAATCACACAAAAAGAAGTCGCCATGACAACTGTTGTCTCTTGTTGACTGCTGAAAAGGGTTTTCAAGCTTTTCATCAGTATTTTAGCCTAGCTAGCGTGACTAGTCTGGCTAACGTTACAAACAACTGTGTAATCTGAACATGTGAGTTTTCTTCTCCGAGTCCTGTCGTCCTCCGGAGGTCGCTGTTGTTCCCTTTTCTCTGGTCCTTCCTCAGCAAGTCAGCATCTGGCACCCCTCACTCTGAAGGCTAGATTCATACCCCCTACCCCTCGTTATGTCCACTACCCCAACATGAAAAAAGGAATTGGGACACCACTACTTTCACAGGAACGCGCCAAATTTAGGGGTAGGGCTAAAAAGTAGGGCTAGTGGGTGCATTGGGACGCACCCTTTGAGCGCTGGGTCCAGGCCGTTGTTTAAGGATTCACCCTCTCTAAAATTAAAAAGACAAAAAGATGATGCAGGGGAGGAAACATCCAGTTCAACATGCAGAAATTGCCAGTGCTAGTCCAAATTCCAGCCGCCATGACTCAACTAACAAATGTTGCTAAGCAAAAAGTGCCTCAAATGTGGGGAACTATTTCATTCTTAGCATAAAACATCAGAAAGTTATTTGACCCTCGCAAAAATAGAAGACTTTCATTTGAATTTTATTTTTTACAAGTAGTCGTATAATAAGCGGGATAATGTCAGGAACGCAGGTCATTATCGGGAAATCGGGACCGACGGGGCGAATGCAGACCCCGACGCGAATCGCCATGTCGGTCAGTATTTCCAGATCATGACCTGAGTTCCAGACATTATCCCTTACATATAAACTTGTACAAATAAGGTCCAGGTTGAAAAAATATAAAGTCATCCTTTAAATCTGAGGAAACTCTACATCATATCAAGCACCAAACCAATAACATCGACTAAAAATGATAAAGAACTGAGTGATATTTAAAAATATAGATAACAAATGGGTTTTAGCAGTTTTTCATAGGAATAATTGAACTTCATTTTTACATGTTAAAGTTCCAGTGATTTTTTTCTACATCTGTTTCTCTTCTCATTAGCTTGGAAATTCTGGTCTTCTTCTGCAACACACGGTCTCAGAAGAACAAAATCCCAGAAAGGAAAATGGAAATATCCCCCTTTTTTTTTTGCAAAGGTTTTATTGTATGTTTGGTTTTGTACGGAAGAGGATTAGGAGCACTGAGGAAAAATAAATTCTGAGAAAAAAGTCAGAATTCAAAAAACATTTTTTCAGAAACATGTCTGGAATTTTTTTTTTCAATTTCTAAGAAAGAAAAAGTCAGAATTCTGACTTTAATCTCAGGTGTCTGACTTTTTTATCCTGATTTTTTTTCATTTCTTTTTTTATGTTCTAAAAAAAATGTCAGAATTCTGACTTCAATTGCATAATTTTTTTTCTTCAGTGGCCATAATCCTCTTCCGTCATTTTGTTTTCCAAAACATTAAAGTTGAAATAACACTGTGGTTCTTTCAAAATGGCAACAAATTTCATTTTTATCAAAAATGATTATAAGTTGTTCTTTTTTATGCAGCAGGAGTGTGGAGCTATGAGGAGGTTGAAGAATGTAAAATTATTCAGAATAGAGCTCTGAGGTATTTTCTTGGGGTACATAAATACAAAGCTAAGTTGGCCACAGAAGGTGACACAGGATGGGAAAGCTGTTTGACAAGGCAGAGATGTGAGATGATTAGACTGTGGAATCGGCTTATCCAAACACCAGAGGGGAGGATAACCAAAAGTATATTTGGTTGGAACAAAGTGCATAACTACTCGGGTCAGAGAGATATCCTCAAGCATTTCAAGTTTAGATTTAAATATACATTTTATGAATAATTTACAGTGTAATTTAAAGGGAGTTAAACAGAAACTGTTACTGTTACATCAACAGCAATGGAAGGTGGATGTGTGGAAAAAAGTAAAGTTAAGAAATTATGTTCAGATTAAATGTGAGTATTCCACAGAACCTTGTGTTTCATTTCATTTAAAGAAATGTCAGAGATCTCTTTGTGTCCAATCAAGAGCGAGTGTTTTACCCCTGGCAGTTGAGGTAGGTAAATACAGTATAAAGGTATCCCTGAAGAACAGCGATTGTGTGTGCTTTGTGACCTGGATGTTGTGGAAGATGAGCTTCATTTTGTGTTTCATTGCCCACTTTATCATGATTTGAGAACTGTCCTATCTGAAAAAAATTCAAGAAAAGAACCCTGATTTGTTTTGGGTGTCTGAATGTTCAATGTTAAGTTGGTTGTTTATGGAGGAGGTATTTACTTCAGGCAAGTTCCTGGAGTTGGCATGATATGTGATGTACGGTATACGAGTGTCTTGTAAGCCCATGAGGGGTGGGCACCATGGTGTGCAGGACACTTAAATAAAACTCTTAATACTATAAGTTGTCTTTTTAAAAAAGGCCAAGAAATATTTCCGGCTCTGGACGACTATTATTTCGCTGGGTTGAGGCAAAAATGGCTCTTTGGACTGTAAACGTTGCAGACTCCTGGTCTAGTCTGTTCAGGGTGAAACCATTCTTACCGAGTTCATTTTTTCAGTCTGGGATACAGATCTGTTAGTTTCATTTTAGCTCCGAGATCCAAGGTGTTGGATGGGAACACCCCCAGCATTGCTCACATATTTTCATTACTTACTCATTAGTTTGGTTAAGTGGTTAACGACACGGATTTATCTCGGCATCGTCCAGACTTTGACCTTCTGAATGCTGGGCAAAGATGGACTTTCACATTTAGTTTCATACGATGACAAAACAAGAAACATCAGAACATAGAGACCCATTAATGTTTAATCATTGACTGTTTTTACTCTATCTAATCATTCAACCATGTAATTAACTTTTGCTCTGTTTGCATATGCAGGACTGTGAAGCGCGTCATTCTCCTTCGTGTCGGTCCGGCCTTCCATCCCTCCTCCTTCTGCACCCTCTGCTTTTGCCATCGTCCTCAGCGGCAGCAGAAGCCCGCCATGTTGTCGGGGGCTGGCATTTGCGTGGCAGCAGTGGGCTCCCGCCTTGTCCTTGGTCAGGAAGTAGAGCAGGGCGTTGAGCCAGGCATTGAACGAAGCTAACGGCCTGGTGATCTTGTAGCACATCGACACCGTGGTCATGGTGTGACAGGGGACTCTCCTGAAAACCTTCAGCAGGAGAAAAATGGTTCTAGTCACATGGAAAGGGAAGAAACACAAAGCAAAGAGCAGGGTGATGGTGATGATGGTTTTGATGGATTTTCGCCTCCGGCTGGCGTATGGGGAATGAGCACCGAGGAAAACGGAGAAGCCCTTGTCCTTCCCCACCGCCTGCAGCAGCCCGTTGGTTCCTCGGTCAGCTAGCGCAGAGCTACTTCTGACCCTTCTGTGCACATCTGCAAGACTTCCATCTTTTGGACCAGAGCGCGATGAGGGCTGGGAATGCAGAGTCCTGAATATGGTCAGGACTACGTGGGAGTAACACCAGGCAATTACAGAGAAGGGTACGAAAAAGCCAAGCAGATGCAGAATGATTCCATAGGGCACGTAATCAAGGAACTCCTCATCTATGGCATCATCCCAACAGTTCTGGTATTCTTCCACGACCCCTCCCAGGTCACCGGCGTTCCCACTGACAGACGATGCATCATGGCTTTGGTTGTCGCTGGCCGCGCTTGCATTGCCCCCGAGTCCTGCCAGCCTGGTCACACGACCGGTCTGAGCAAACCGGAATATCGGGCAGGTCAAGGCAAACACGACTATCCAAACCAAGACACAGGTACACTTGACTACTTTCTTGGTTTCGAGTGTGATCACCTTCATCGGGTGGCAGATTCCAAGGTATCTATGGACGGAGATGCAAGTGAGGAAGAAGATGGAGCAGTAGAGGTTGAAGTAGAAGAGGAAGCGGACCAGGCGGCACATGAAGTCGCCGAACACCCATCGATCACGCATAACGTAACTGGCCACGAGGAAGGGGAGAGACAGGCCGTACATGAAGTCTGTGGAGGCCAGGTTTACCATGTATATCAGAGAGGCGTTCCAGCGCTTGGTCTGGCGGAAGGAGCGGTAGAGGACCACCGAGTTCAGGCTGATGCTGAAGATGAAAGTGAAAGAGTAGCAAATGGGGAGGAAGATGTACTTATAGGACTCATCAATGCTGCAAGATGACGTGGGAGAGGTAGAGGGTAGGGAGGAGGTGGGGGAGAAGTGACTGAGTACTTCAGGAAGTATGGCCACACTAATGTTAGGGGCATCCTCAGCTCTAGATGACATGGTGACGGATGATGGTATTTTTTATACAAGAGAGAACTTCAAGAAGGATGGAGCTCGTCTGTTTGGGATTGGGACGGGCTTCCTCTCGGTCATCCTCGCATCCTGGGCTGATCTCGGTTTAGGATGCATGCGTCCATGAAGAGGCGTTAACCTGGAAATGAAGACAGATAGGACTCAGTCAGAGTTGTGGCCAGAGACACTGCTTTATTTCTGCTGGCTGGTGCAAGGCTATTCAACTCTGGCCCTCCAGGGCCACCGTCCTGCAGGGTTTAAGGCCTTTTCACACCGGAACCGATGCGAAAAAATGGCATGAAATTGTGAATAATTCGGAGGAGAAATATCAACGCATTTTTCGATACACACCTGCTCCGAGGCAAAATTACGAAGATGCAAGAACAAACTGGCATTTGTTATTCCAGAGGAATACAGCTGATCTCACCAAAGAGATGCCAAATGCGGATTTTAAATATAACACCTGTAGCTAATAACCTTAAACGACTACAAAATGTAGGAAAACATGGTTACTTCAGAGGTGATTTTTTCCCCTTGTTTGCCAAACAAGATGCTGCGACACAAAGATGCGAACACCTGAACCATAATGATACAGTAGCAGCGACCAGCTCTGTGACGGTCAGAGCGCCTTCTCTGATTGGTGGATTGTGTATCTGTCGGTTGATATTAAGAAAATCAACCTCAGTTTGAAAAAATAAACATTGCAAAATCACAAGATGGAATTTTGTCACTGATGCGAACGCTCCCGTGAACTTGACATTAATTTGAATAAAGCTATTGCTGTGGGAATCTTTTGGATGAAATATTCGGAGTAGGTGTGTAAAGGCCTTTTAGACGTTTCCTGATCCAAACATAATGGATCCAGCTTGTTTTTAAGTTCTGCACTGTGACCCCCTGATTTGAATCATGTGTTGAGGCAAGGAAACATCTAAAACCTGCAGGACAGTGGCCCTCAAGGGCTGGAGATGAGACACTAAATGATAATAATACATTTTGTGCCGTTCAAAAAACCCAAGGACACTGTACAGATCAATCAAGAAGACACAAGAGTTAAGTTAAACAATCAAAATGGAATACATAATAACAGGAGGGAAACAGGTAAAACATTTATGAAGAGAGCAGGATACAGCGTTTCCGCAGATGGATGGGATGGTGTTAAGTGTGAGTAAGATGCGATTTAAATGGAGAGTTGCTACAAGGCCTGACATGACCACCACCCTGGTTAAATCTGAGAGCATCATCAACGGCAAGCCGCTCACAACTGTTTCAGATGATGTGAATGATGTTGAGCCTCTGACTCTGAACCACTTGTTGCTGCTAAAATCTCAGGCCAGCATGCCCCCGGGCATCTTCAGAAAAGATGACACATACACAAAAAGAAGATGGAAACAAGTACAATATCTGGTAGATCTGTTCTGGACCTGATGGACACATGAGTATCTTTCACTTCTTCAACAGCGCCAGAAGTGGCAAGAAGCCGAGCAGAAATCTCATGACTGGAGATGTTGTACTACTCGTGGACAGCCCCTCCCCACGCAATTCCTGGCTCATGGGGAAGGTTGTGGGAATGTCGCCTGACTCCAGTAGAGCAGTGATAAGAGTAAAGATAAAGAGCCTGCTGGAAAGGCCTGAGCCTGCTGGACGAAGCAGTATCAGAAGAGTGAAGACAGAAGACTGAAGGTTTTTGTTTATGGACATTTTAAGTATTTTGGCTCATAGTATTTGAGTTTGTAATTGTAGTCTTCCTGCCTAACTAATTAGGGCCGGATTATCCATCCATCCATCTTCTTCCGCTTATCCGAGGTCGGGTCGGGGGGGCAGCTGCCTAAGCAGGGAAGCCCAGGCTTCCCTCTCCCCGGCCACAGCCGCCAGCTCATCCGGAGGATCCCGAGGCGTTCCCAGGCCAGCTGGGAGACGTAGTCCCTCCAGCGTGTCCTGGGTCTCCCCCGGGTCTGGTCCTGGTGGGACGTGCCTGGAATACCTCACCAGGGAGGCGTCCAGGAGGCATCCTGACCAGATGCCCGAGCCTCCTCATCTGGCTCCTCTCTATACGGAGGAGCGGCGGCTCTACTTTGAGTCCCTCCCGGATGACCGAGCTCCTCCCCCATCTCTAAGGGAGAGCCCGGCCCCCCTGCAGAGGAAACTCATTTCGGCCGCTTGTACCAGCGTTCTCATTCTTTCGGTCATGACCCACAGCTCATGCCCATAGGTGAGGGTAGGAACGTAGATGGACCGGTAAATCAAGAGCTTTGCCTTCTGACTCAGCTCCTTCTTCACTCGGAAAAGGGTGGAGTGTCCTCTCCGGGTCGGGAGCGAGGTCCTGCCCCAGGTGGAGGAGTTCAAGTATCTTGGGGTCTTCTTCACGAATGAGGGAAAAATGGGGCGGGAGATGGACAGACAGATCGGTGTGGCGTCTGCGGTAATGCAGACTCTGCATCGGTCCGTTGTGGTGAAGAATGCCGGATTATGTTAGAGACAAATTTATTATTTTACATTTCATAATAATTTAGTGTAAAGTAAAAATGCTAATATTAAAAACTGATAATTTCATTGTAGCTTGAAAGGATGTGTTTAAAGGAGTCATCACCCGGAAATGCCACTTTTTCACGTGAAACGTGTGTACTGGAACAGGACTTCAGTTAAAATGTGCCAGGAAGTAGAGGTCGACCGATTAATCAGTTTGGCCGATTAATTGGCGCCGATAGGACGTTTTACAAACTATCGGTATCGGCTGAACTTTGGGTCCGATAGTGGCTGATGGCTGCAGTTTTTTCCTTAGCGCCATGAAGCGCTTCTTTGTTAAAGAAGGGGGGGGGGGGGGGGGGGGGGGAAAAATAAAAAAGGAAAATAAAAAAAAAAAACAAGTCCTCCACAGCTCCGAGGTAAAAGAGTTTGTCTGAATGTAAACGGAATAAAAGTCCAAGTCCTCCACAGCTCCGAGGTAAAAGAGTTTGTCTGAATGTAAACGGAATAAAAGTCCAAGTCCTCCACAGCTCCGAGGTAAAAGAGTTTGTCTGAATGTAAACGGAATAAAAGTCCAAGTCCTCCACAGCTCCGAGGTAAAAGAGTTTGTCTGAATGTAAACGGAATAAAAGTCCAAGTCCTCCACAGCTCCGAGGTAAAAGAGTTTGTCTGAATGTAAACGGAATAAAAGTCCAAGTCCTCCACAGCTCCGAGGTAAAAGAGTTTGTCTGAATGTAAACGGAATAAAAGTCCAAGTCCTCCACAGCTCCGAGGTAAAAGAGTTTGTCTGAATGTAAACGGAATAAAAGTCCAAGTCCTCCACAGCTCCGAGGTAAAAGAGTTTGTCTGAATGTAAACGGAATAAAAGTCCAAGTCCTCCACAGCTCCGAGGTAAAAGAGTTTGTCTGAATGTAAACGGAATAAAAGTCCAAGTCCTCCACAGCTCCGAGGTAAAAGAGTTTGTCTGAATGTAAACGGAATAAAAGTCCAAGTCCTCCACAGCTCCGAGGTAAAAGAGTTTGTCTGAATGTAAACGGAATAAAAGTCCAAGTCCTCCACAGCTCCGAGGTAAAAGAGTTTGTCTGAATGTAAACGGAATAAAAGTCCAAGTCCTCCACAGCTCCGAGGTAAAAGAGTTTGTCTGAATGTAAACGGAATAAAAGTCCAAGTCCTCCACAGCTCCGAGGTAAAAGAGTTTGTCTGAATGTAAACGGAATAAAAGTCCAAGTCCTCCACAGCTCCGAGGTAAAAGAGTTTGTCTGAATGTAAACGGAATAAAAGTCCAAGTCCTCCACAGCTCCGAGGTAAAAGAGTTTGTCTGAATGTAAACGGAATAAAAGTCCAAGTCCTCCACAGCTCCGAGGTAAAAGAGTTTGTCTGAATGTAAACGGAATAAAAGTCCAAGTCCTCCTCAGCTCCGAGGTAAAAGAGTTTGTCTGAATGTAAACGGAATAAAAGTCCAAGTCCTCCACAGCTCCGAGGTAAAAGAGTTTGTCTGAATGTAAACGGAATAAAAGTCCAAGTCCTCACTCAGCTCCGAGGTAAAAGAGTCGGGTCCAGGTCCGGTGCAGTTCTGTGAGTCGGGTCCAGGTCCGGTGCAGTTCTGTGAGTCGGGTCCAGGTCCGGTGCAGTTCTGTGAGTCGGGTCCAGGTCCGGTGCAGTTCTGTGAGTCGGGTCCAGGTCCGGTGCAGTTCTGTGAGTCGGGTCCAGGTCCGGTGCAGTTCTGTGAGTCGGGTCCAGGTCCGGTGCAGTTCTGTGAGTCGGGTCCAGGTCCGGTGCAGTTCTGTGAGTCGGGTCCAGGTCCGGTGCAGTTCTGTGAGTCGGGTCCAGGTCCGGTGCAGTTCTGTGAGTCGGGTCCAGGTCCGGTGCAGTTCTGTGAGTCGGGTCCAGGTCCGGTGCAGTTCTGTGAGTCGGGTCCAGGTCCGGTGCAGTTCTGTGAGTCGGGTCCAGGTCCGGTGCAGTTCTGTGAGTCGGGTCCAGGTCCGGTGCAGTTCTGTGAGTCGGGTCCAGGTCCGGTGCAGTTCTGTGAGTCGGGTCCAGGTCCGGTGCAGTTCTGTGAGTCGGGTCCAGGTCCGGTGCAGTTCTGTGAGTCGGGTCCAGGTCCGGTGCAGTTCTGTGAGTCGGGTCCAGGTCCGGTGCAGTTCTGTGAGTCGGGTCCAGGTCCGGTGCAGTTCTGTGAGTCGGGTCCAGGTCCGGTGCAGTTCTGTGAGTCGGGTCCAGGTCCGGTGCAGTTCTGTGAGTCGGGTCCAGGTCCGGTGCAGTTCTGTGAGTCGGGTCCAGGTCCGGTGCAGTTCTGTGAGTCGGGTCCAGGTCCGGTGCAGTTCTGTGAGTCGGGTCCAGGTCCGGTGCAGTTCTGTGAGTCGGGTCCAGGTCCGGTGCAGTTCTGTGAGTCGGGTCCAGGTCCGGTGCAGTTCTGTGAGTCGGGTCCAGGTCCGGTGCAGTTCTGTGAGTCGGGTCCAGGTCCGGTGCAGTTCTGTGAGTCGGGTCCAGGTCCGGTGCAGTTCTGTGAGTCGGGTCCAGGTCCGGTGCAGTTCTGTGAGTCGGGTCCAGGTCCGGTGCAGTTCTGTGAGTCGGGTCCAGGTCCGGTGCAGTTCTGTGAGTCGGGTCCAGGTCCGGTGCAGTTCTGTGAGTCGGGTCCAGGTCCGGTGCAGTTCTGTGAGTCGGGTCCAGGTCCGGTGCAGTTCTGTGAGTCGGGTCCAGGTCCGGTGCAGTTCTGTGAGTCGGGTCCAGGTCCGGTGCAGTTCTGTGAGTCGGGTCCAGGTCCGGTGCAGTTCTGTGAGTCGGGTCCAGGTCCGGTGCAGTTCTGTGAGTCGGGTCCAGGTCCGGTGCAGTTCTGTGAGTCGGGTCCAGGTCCGGTGCAGTTCTGTGAGTCGGGTCCAGGTCCGGTGCAGTTCTGTGAGTCGGGTCCAGGTCCGGTGCAGTTCTGTGAGTCGGGTCCAGGTCCGGTGCAGTTCTGTGAGTCGGGTCCAGGTCCGGTGCAGTTCTGTGAGTCGGGTCCAGGTCCGGTGCAGTTCTGTGAGTCGGGTCCAGGTCCGGTGCAGCTCTGTGAGTCGGGTCCAGGTCCGGTGCAGTTCTGTGAGTCGGGTCCAGGTCCGGTGCAGTTCTGTGAGTCGGGTCCAGGTCCGGTGCAGTTCTGTGAGTCGGGTCCAGGTTAGGTGCAGTTCTGTTAGTCGGGTCCAGGTCCGGTGCAGTTCTGTGAGTCGGGTCCAGGTCCGGTGCAGTTCTGTTAGTCGGGTCCAGGTCCGGTGCAGTTCTGTGAGTCGGGTCCAGGTCCGGTGCAGTTCTGTGAGTCGGGTCCAGGTCCGGTGCAGTTCTGTGAGTCGGGTCCAGGTCCGGTGCAGTTCTGTGAGTCGGGTCCAGGTCCGGTGCAGTTCTGTGAGTCGGGTCCAGGTCCGGTGCAGTTCTGTGAGTCGGGTCCAGGTCCGGTGCAGTTCTGTGAGTCGGGTCCAGGTCCGGTGCAGTTCTGTTAGTCGGGTCCAGGTCCGGTGCAGTTCTGTGAGTCGGGTCCAGGTCCGGTGCAGTTCTGTGAGTCGGGTCCAGGTCCGGTGCAGTTCTGTGAGTCGGGTCCAGGTCCGGTGCAGTTCTGTGAGTCGGGTCCAGGTCCGGTGCAGTTCTGTGAGTCGGGTCCAGGTCCGGTGCAGTTCTGTGAGTCGGGTCCAGGTCCGGTGCAGTTCTGTGAGTCGGGTCCAGGTCCGGTGCAGTTCTGTTAGTCGGGTCCAGGTCCGGTGCAGTTCTGTGAGTCGGGTCCAGGTCCGGTGCAGTTCTGTGAGTCGGGTCCAGGTCCGGTGCAGTTCTGTGAGTCGGGTCCAGGTCCGGTGCAGTTCTGTGAGTCGGGTCCAGGTCCGGTGCAGTTCTGTGAGTCGGGTCCAGGTCCGGTGCAGTTCTGTGAGTCGGGTCCAGGTCCGGTGCAGTTCTGTGAGTCGGGTCCAGGTCCGGTGCAGTTCTGTGAGTCGGGTCCAGGTCCGGTGCAGTTCTGTGAGTCGGGTCCAGGTCCGGTGCAGTTCTGTGAGTCGGGTCCAGGTCCGGTGCAGTTCTGTGAGTCGGGTCCAGGTCCGGTGCAGTTCTGTGAGTCGGGTCCAGGTCCGGTGCAGTTCTGTGAGTCGGGTCCAGGTCCGGTGCAGTTCTGTGAGTCGGGTCCAGGTCCGGTGCAGTTCTGTGAGTCGGGTCCAGGTCCGGTGCAGTTCTGTGAGTCGGGTCCAGGTCCGGTGCAGTTCTGTGAGTCGGGTCCAGGTCCGGTGCAGTTCTGTTAGTCGGGTCCAGGTCCGGTGCAGTTCTGTGAGTCGGGTCCAGGTCCGGTGCAGTTCTGTGAGTCGGGTCCAGGTCCGGTGCAGTTCTGTGAGTCGGGTCCAGGTCCGGTGCAGTTCTGTGAGTCGGGTCCAGGTCCGGTGCAGTTCTGTGAGTCGGGTCCAGGTCCGGTGCAGTTCTGTGAGTCGGGTCCAGGTCCGGTGCAGTTCTGTGAGTCGGGTCCAGGTCCGGTGCAGTTCTGTGAGTCGGGTCCAGGTCCGGTGCAGTTCTGTGAGTCGGGTCCAGGTCCGGTGCAGTTCTGTGAGTCGGGTCCAGGTCCGGTGCAGTTCTGTGGAGTCGGGTCCAGGTCCGGTGCAGTTCTGTGAGTCGGGTCCAGGTCCGGTGCAGTTCTGTGAGTCGGGTCCAGGTCCGGTGCAGTTCTGTGAGTCGGGTCCAGGTCCGGTGCAGTTCTGTGAGTCGGGTCCAGGTCCGGTGCAGTTCTGTGAGTCGGGTCCAGGTCCGGTGCAGTTCTGTTAGTCGGGTCCAGGTCCGGTGCAGTTCTGTGAGTCGGGTCCAGGTCCGGTGCAGTTCTGTGAGTCGGGTCCAGGTCCGGTGCAGTTCTGTGAGTCGGGTCCAGGTCCGGTGCAGTTCTGTGAGTCGGGTCCAGGTCCGGTGCAGTTCTGTGAGTCGGGTCCAGGTCCGGTGCAGTTCTGTGAGTCGGGTCCAGGTCCGGTGCAGTTCTGTGAGTCGGGTCCAGGTCCGGTGCAGTTCTGTTAGTCGGGTCCAGGTCCGGTGCAGTTCTGTGAGTCGGGTCCAGGTCCGGTGCAGTTCTGTTAGTCGGGTCCAGGTCCGGTGCAGTTCTGTGAGTCGGGTCCAGGTCCGGTGCAGTTCTGTGAGTCGGGTCCAGGTCCGGTGCAGTTCTGTGAGTCGGGTCCAGGTCCGGTGCAGTTCTGTGAGTCGGGTCCAGGTCCGGTGCAGTTCTGTGAGTCGGGTCCAGGTCCGGTGCAGTTCTGTGAGTCGGGTCCAGGTCCGGTGCAGTTCTGTGAGTCGGGTCCAGGTCCGGTGCAGTTCTGTGAGTCGGGTCCAGGTCCGGTGCAGTTCTGTGAGTCGGGTCCAGGTCCGGTGCAGTTCTGTGAGTCGGGTCCAGGTCCGGTGCAGTTCTGTGAGTCGGGTCCAGGTCCGGTGCAGTTCTGTGAGTCGGGTCCAGGTCCGGTGCAGTTCTGTGAGTCGGGTCCAGGTCCGGTGCAGTTCTGTTAGTCGGGTCCAGGTCCGGTGCAGTTCTGTGAGTCGGGTCCAGGTCCGGTGCAGTTCTGTGAGTCGGGTCCAGGTCCGGTGCAGTTCTGTGAGTCGGGTCCAGGTCCGGTGCAGTTCTGTGAGTCGGGTCCAGGTCCGGTGCAGTTCTGTGAGTCGGGTCCAGGTCCGGTGCAGTTCTGTGAGTCGGGTCCAGGTCCGGTGCAGTTCTGTGAGTCGGGTCCAGGTCCGGTGCAGTTCTGTTAGTCGGGTCCAGGTCCGGTGCAGTTCTGTGAGTCGGGTCCAGGTCCGGTGCAGTTCTGTGAGTCGGGTCCAGGTCCGGTGCAGTTCTGTTAGTCGGGTCCAGGTCCGGTGCAGTTCTGTGAGTCGGGTCCAGGTCCGGTGCAGTTCTGTGAGTCGGGTCCAGGTCCGGTGCAGTTCTGTGAGTCGGGTCCAGGTCCGGTGCAGTTCTGTGAGTCGGGTCCAGGTCCGGTGCAGTTCTGTTAGTCGGGTCCAGGTCCGGTGCAGTTCTGTGAGTCGGGTCCAGGTCCGGTGCAGTTCTGTGAGTCGGGTCCAGGTCCGGTGCAGTTCTGTGAGTCGGGTCCAGGTCCGGTGCAGTTCTGTGAGTCGGGTCCAGGTCCGGTGCAGTTCTGTGAGTCGGGTCCAGGTCCGGTGCAGTTCTGTGAGTCGGGTCCAGGTCCGGTGCAGTTCTGTGAGTCGGGTCCAGGTCCGGTGCAGTTCTGTGAGTCGGGTCCAGGTCCGGTGCAGTTCTGTGAGTCGGGTCCAGGTCCGGTGCAGTTCTGTGAGTCGGGTCCAGGTCCGGTGCAGTTCTGTGAGTCGGGTCCAGGTCCGGTGCAGTTCTGTGAGTCGGGTCCAGGTCCGGTGCAGTTCTGTGAGTCGGGTCCAGGTCCGGTGCAGTTCTGTGAGTCGGGTCCAGGTCCGGTGCAGTTCTGTTAGTCGGGTCCAGGTCCGGTGCAGTTCTGTGAGTCGGGTCCAGGTCCGGTGCAGTTCTGTTAGTCGGGTCCAGGTCCGGTGCAGTTCTGTGAGTCGGGTCCAGGTCCGGTGCAGTTCTGTGAGTCGGGTCCAGGTCCGGTGCAGTTCTGTGAGTCGGGTCCAGGTCCGGTGCAGTTCTGTGAGTCGGGTCCAGGTCCGGTGCAGTTCTGTGAGTCGGGTCCAGGTCCGGTGCAGTTCTGTGAGTCGGGTCCAGGTCCGGTGCAGTTCTGTGAGTCGGGTCCAGGTCCGGTGCAGTTCTGTGAGTCGGGTCCAGGTCCGGTGCAGTTCTGTGAGTCGGGTCCAGGTCCGGTGCAGTTCTGTGAGTCGGGTCCAGGTCCGGTGCAGTTCTGTGAGTCGGGTCCAGGTCCGGTGCAGTTCTGTGAGTCGGGTCCAGGTCCGGTGCAGTTCTGTGAGTCGGGTCCAGGTCCGGTGCAGTTCTGTGAGTCGGGTCCAGGTCCGGTGCAGTTCTGTGAGTCGGGTCCAGGTCCGGTGCAGTTCTGTTAGTCGGGTCCAGGTCCGGTGCAGTTCTGTGAGTCGGGTCCAGGTCCGGTGCAGTTCTGTGAGTCGGGTCCAGGTCCGGTGCAGTTCTGTGAGTCGGGTCCAGGTCCGGTGCAGATCTGTGAGTCGGGTCCAGGTCCGGTGCAGTTCTGTGAGTCGGGTCCAGGTCCGGTGCAGTTCTGTGAGTCGGGTCCAGGTTCGGTGCAGTTCTGTTAGTCGGGTCCAGGTCCGGTGCAGTTCTGTGAGTCGGATCCAGGTCCGGTGCAGTTCTGTGAGTCGGGTCCAGGTCCGGTGCAGTTCTGTGAGTCGGGTCCAGGTCCGGTGCAGCTCTGTGAGTCGGGTCCAGGTCCGGTGCAGTTCTGTGAGTCGGGTCCAGGTCCGGTGCAGTTCTGTGAGTCGGGTCCAGGTTAGGTGCAGTTCTGTTAGTCGGGTCCAGGTCCGGTGCAGTTCTGTGAGTCGGGTCCAGGTCCGGTGCAGATCTGTTAGTCGGGTCCAGGTCCGGTGCAGTTCTGTGAGTCGGGTCCAGGTCCGGTGCAGTTCTGTGAGTCGGGTCCAGGTTAGGTGCAGTTCTGTTAGTCGGGTCCAGGTCCGGTGCAGATCTGTGAGTCGGATCCAGGTCCGGTGCAGTTCTGTGAGTCGGGTCCAGGTCCGGTGCAGTTCTGTGAGTCGGGTCCAGGTCCGGTGCAGTTCTGTGAGTCGGGTCCAGGTCCGGTGCAGTTCTGTTAGTCGGGTCCAGGTCCGGTGCAGTTCTGTGAGTCGGATCCAGGTCCGGTGCAGTTCTGTGAGTCGGGTCCAGGTCCGGTGCAGTTCTGTGAGTCGGGTCCAGGTCCGGTGCAGTTCTGTGAGTCGGGTCCAGGTCCGGTGCAGTTCTGTGAGTCGGGTCCAGGTCCGGTGCAGTTCTGTGAGTCGGGTCCAGGTCCGGTGCAGTTCTGTTAGTCGGGTCCAGGTCCGGTGCAGTTCTGTGAGTCGGGTCCAGGTCCGGTGCAGTTCTGTTAGTCGGGTCCAGGTCCGGTGCAGTTCTGTGAGTCGGGTCCAGGTCCGGTGCAGTTCTGTTAGTCGGGTCCAGGTCCGGTGCAGTTCTGTGAGTCGGGTCCAGGTCCGGTGCAGTTCTGTTAGTCGGGTCCAGGTCCGGTGCAGTTCTGTGAGTCGGGTCCAGGTCCGGTGCAGTTCTGTGAGTCGGGTCCAGGTCCGGTGCAGTTCTGTGAGTCGGGTCCAGGTCCGGTGCAGTTCTGTTAGTCGGGTCCAGGTCCGGTGCAGTTCTGTGAGTCGGGTCCAGGTCCGGTGCAGTTCTGTGAGTCGGGTCCAGGTCCGGTGCAGTTCTGTTAGTCGGGTCCAGGTCCGGTGCAGTTCTGTGAGTCGGGTCCAGGTCCGGTGCAGTTCTGTGAGTCGGGTCCAGGTCCGGTGCAGTTCTGTGAGTCGGGTCCAGGTCCGGTGCAGATCTGTGAGTCGGGTGCAGGTCCGGTGCAGTTCTGTGAGTCGGGTCCAGGTCCGGTGCAGTTCTGTGAGTCGGGTCCAGGTCCGGTGCAGTTCTGTGAGTCGGGTCCAGGTCCGGTGCAGTTCTGTTAGTCGGGTCCAGGTCCGGTGCAGTTCTGTGAGTCGGGTCCAGGTCCGGTGCAGTTCTGTGAGTCGGATCCAGGTCCGGTGCAGTTCTGTGAGTCGGGTCCAGGTCCGGTGCAGTTCTGTGAGTCGGGTCCAGGTCCGGTGCAGTTCTGTTAGTCGGGTCCAGGTCCGGTGCAGTTCTGTGAGTCGGGTCCAGGTCCGGTGCAGTTCTGTTAGTCGGGTCCAGGTCCGGTGCAGTTCTGTGAGTCGGGTCCAGGTCCGGTGCAGTTCTGTGAGTCGGGTCCAGGTCCGGTGCAGTTCTGTTAGTCGGGTCCAGGTCCGGTGCAGTTCTGTGAGTCGGGTCCAGGTCCGGTGCAGTTCTGTGAGTCGGGTCCAGGTCCGGTGCAGTTCTGTGAGTCGGGTCCAGGTCCGGTGCAGATCTGTGAGTCGGGTGCAGGTCCGGTGCAGTTCTGTGAGTCGGGTCCAGGTCCGGTGCAGTTCTGTGAGTCGGGTCCAGGTCCGGTGCAGTTCTGTGAGTCGGGTCCAGGTCCGGTGCAGTTCTGTTAGTCGGGTCCAGGTCCGGTGCAGTTCTGTGAGTCGGGTCCAGGTCCGGTGCAGTTCTGTGAGTCGGATCCAGGTCCGGTGCAGTTCTGTGAGTCGGGTCCAGGTCCGGTGCAGTTCTGTGAGTTGGGTCCAGGTCCGGTGCAGTTCTGTGAGTCGGGTCCAGGTCCGGTGCAGTTCTGTTAGTCGGGTCCAGGTCCGGTGCAGTTCTGTGAGTCGGGTCCAGGTCCGGTGCAGTTCTGTTAGTCGGGTCCAGGTCCGGTGCAGTTCTGTGAGTCGGGTCCAGGTCCGGTGCAGTTCTGTGAGTCGGGTCCAGGTCCGGTGCAGTTCTGTGAGTCGGGTCCAGGTCCGGTGCAGATCTGTGAGTCGGGTGCAGGTCCGGTGCAGTTCTGTGAGTCGGGTCCAGGTCCGGTGCAGTTCTGTGAGTCGGGTCCAGGTCCGGTGCAGTTCTGTGAGTCGGGTCCAGGTCCGGTGCAGTTCTGTTAGTCGGGTCCAGGTCCGGTGCAGTTCTGTGAGTCGGGTCCAGGTCCGGTGCAGTTCTGTGAGTCGGATCCAGGTCCGGTGCAGTTCTGTGAGTCGGGTCCAGGTCCGGTGCAGTTCTGTGAGTCGGGTCCAGGTCCGGTGCAGTTCTGTTAGTCGGGTCCAGGTCCGGTGCAGTTCTGTGAGTCGGGTCCAGGTCCGGTGCAGTTCTGTGAGTCGGGTCCAGGTCCGGTGCAGTTCTGTTAGTCGGGTCCAGGTCCGGTGCAGTTCTGTGAGTCGGGTCCAGGTCCGGTGCAGTTCTGTGAGTCGGGTCCAGGTCCGGTGCAGTTCTGTGAGTCGGGTCCAGGTCCGGTGCAGTTCTGTGAGTCGGGTCCAGGTCCGGTGCAGTTCTGTGAGTCGGGTCCAGGTCCGGTGCAGTTCTGTGAGTCGGGTCCAGGTCCGGTGCAGTTCTGTGAGTCGGGTCCGTTCGGGTCTTGCAGGTTTGATTCCGTCACACAAACCAGTTTTAATCTGTCCTGGAACCGTCTTTCGTGTATTTTACTGCGTGTAAAACCGCGTGTAGGACAGTCATCCGACTGCAACGGGATCCCGCCGACATCATGTCTATGAGCGGTTTTCCAGAAAATAACTAAGGAAAACATCGGATATTTACGTGAAAACTTGTCTGATTGATCTGATCTTAGTTTGTCATGAATCTTAAAATTGAGCAAATTCTAATAAGTGCTGGCTGAGACAAACCAGCCCCCCCCTCGATTTGTGTCCAGATATGACTGAGTTTGTAGTGACGGTTTGTAGCGGACAAAAAATTTAGTTATATTTTAAATATAAATTAATTCCTTTTGTGAATTTATTCTTTAAAAAAAGGTCATTAAAGAGCAAAAAAAAAGCTTTGTTGATTAAGATCAGGACTGTTTAAAATGGATAAAATAGAGAGAAAGTCCAAACATACCCTCCCCTACAGCTGGTTAGTGGTTAGTCTGACTATGTGAGGATGAGAAAACCACAGTTCAACTTCCTTCACTATTCGCCTGTTTAACAAAATGTTCTGTGAATATTATTTTTTATGGCATAGATTTTGTTTTATTTTTATGGCATAGAGTGCCATCACTCACATAAATGTGAAGGACCTCTGAATTTTCTAATAGCCATGTTTCTATTTCTAGAAAAATCTTTTAATAGCCTCTATATTTATCCATCTGCTATAAATATACACACATTGAATTTTTTTTTTCGCAAGGGGGGTTATCGGCCGATTAATCGGCTATCTGCTTTTTCCTGCTCCAAACTATCGTTATTATATCGGCCTTTAAAAATCCACTATCGGTCGACCTCTACCAGAAACTCCATAGAGTGAAAGTGGCTTGGTCTTTGAGTGCGGGCTCTCTCCTCTCACCAGAAACGGCCACAAGAGCGCGCTCTCCACAGTACGCCATTTGGATTATTTTCTCCGAATGATGTGGACTACAGAGGCTGCGAGCTGCTAAGCTAGCCTCTTCAGCAGTTTTCCGTGTAACAGGAGGGACAGCACTACCAGGGAGCAGTGGATCATATTTATCAGTGAGGATGTGCAGTCGGTAAGTGTTGCTGCTGTGTAACTTATTATCTTTTGTGTCAGAGACCAGTAAACGGTGGTAGACGAGCGGACAAGCTGCTAATGTAGCTACAGAAGCTAACAGTGTTTGGTTAACTTCACGTCGGACGTCCGCTCCTTATATTCATCAGAGTCCAGCCCTTTTAGGCCTGGGATATACTTGCTGTGGACGCCAACGTTCACGCAAGCGGTCTGCGTCGTCTGTGAATATACTTGCTGCAGCACTTCGCGGCCGAAACGCTCAATACCGGAGGCCACCGCTAGGAGGAGTACACAGCACTTCATGAGAATGTAAAAAGGTCAGTCTGCCGGTCAGATTGTTTTTCCGGGGCAAACGTGAACGACCCAGGTGTATGTGAAAAATAGACAATGTTATTGCTCTCGAAGAAGAAACGATCATTTTACTTTGCTACTGCGAAAGAAAAACAGGTCGCTGTGCAACGGGGAGGAAATATCATATAAGTGTCTAATTTCGGACCAGGTCCGAGAGACGCTCTTCAAAACTACTCGCCGACGCCATTGTGTTCGCCATTGTGTTTACCTCTGACCTCGTGTTCACGCTTTTTGTACGCACGAGCACCTCTAGCGTTCAAGTCAATATTGCACCACGCGCATGCGGCACGTTACCTCGCGTCAACGCGAGCGACCTACGTGCCGTAGGTACGCTGGGAGCGCGTGGGCGCCATGATGCGTACGCGGACGCGTCGCCAACAGCAAGTATATCCCAGGCCTTACTCTGCGGATCCTCTCCATGAACCGCACCGTTACGTTTTTATCACGTTTTTCTCTGCTGGGACATCATTTCCTTCACCTGCTCTGTCCTGATAAAACTTTGTTTTGACTTTGACGTTTGCCTCGTGAATGCGCTTACAGACAGCTCTAACTCTCGTGTGTATTCTCGCGACAAACAAATGTTGAGGATAAAAAGAGGTTAAAATGGGCTCATTAAATTTTCCTCCCACCCAACTATAATTAAAAATTCATTTGAAGATAATTTAAGAAGGATTGTGTATGTAAAACAGCAGGTTATGACACCTTTAAAGGGGAAGTTCGGTTTTTTTCAACTTTGATCTATTTTCTAGCATAAATACGTTTATTTCCTCACCCAGACAGTTTTGGTGCAACTTGAATTCCTTCAGGAGATTTTTAAATCCACTCCAGATCAGCGTATGATCAATATAATGGAAGTGATGGGGCGACCATGTAGGGGAGTGGATAGCCCAGTGGTAGCATCGTGGGCTTGGGCGTGGAGGACCCGGGCTCGATTCCCTGACACGACCCCTGTGGACCCCCGAGCGAGGTCCTTAACCCCCCCCCCCCCCAACTGCTCCCCAGGCGCCTTAAGTAGCAGCCCACTGCTCTCTGATACTCACAGTACAGAGATGGGTGAAATGCAGAGCCCTCATTTCCCCTCGGGATCATGCCAGTGTATAAAAAAAACCCCCAAAAAAACCCACACGCAGCCTCTAAATAAGGCATTATCTGCCACAAACTCCTTCAATTCACCAATGTCAGATCCCCCTGTGAGCTCCAAGCGGCTTGAAGAGGCTTTTTTTGTGGTGATCCGTCCTTATTTGCAGACATTTTTACTGCGGCAGCTTTGATGACGTCACTGTTATGTGACACCATAACAAGTAAATTTCTGTAAATAAGGCCATGGCAGTTGAGTGCATTCCTTCTTGTTTTCTCTGAAACAACTGTAGCTGCTGGTTCCAGGTCTTTCTGAAGCTCTCCACGAGTGGTCCTGGGCTGTTGGAGAACCTTTCTGATGATTGTTCTGACTCCTCTGTCTGAAATCTTGTGAGGAGCATCTGGCCGTGGCCGCTTTATGACCATGCCGTGTTCTTTCCACTTCCGGATGATGGTCCCAATGGTGCTCACTGGAACTTTCACAAGTTTACAAATGCACCTGGAACCAATGCCTTCAGTGTGTTTGCAATAATAAGGTTGTGTAGGTCTTTAGACAGCTCTTTGCTTTTACCCATCATGCAGTGCTTCTTGTCTGACACCTTGGTGATGAGAAACCTTTTTAAAGGCATCAATCAGGACTAAAGCAGCTGATATTACTTTGCTCTGATAGGGGACAGGATTACTTTCTAAATACTGACAGACTCCAGCTGCTTTCGTGGCTTTCCAGATCTTTTTAACCTCCATTTCTTCATGTGCTCCATACTTATTCCCTGCTTTCACTATATTACACATAACTTCATTTATGGACATAAATGTTAGGATTTCTTTGTATGTGTGCATTACTTGGGTTGTTGCTGACATCTGGTGAAAATTTCATGTCAATAGCTCTACTAGAAATATATTTTCTGAGAAAAATGTTGACGTGTTCAATACTTTTTTCCCTATAAAAGCAAGGCAAACTGCATAAAAATGCAGTTTTATTTTCAAATGAGCAAAATCTGTTTGTGCATACATTCAAACATACTCATTTACATTTTACCCCATATTTTAGTCAACTAAATCTATTTTAGTTGACTATAATATTATGATACTTTTGTCGACTTAATCTAATTGAATTAATCTGATGAAATTATGACTAAAAATAAACAATATTTTAGTCAAAAGACTATGACTAAATCTAAAACAAAGTTTGTTGTCATAATGAACACTGAACTTTAAAAAGGAAAAAAAATTTAGAGTTGTGGTTTTCTTTGTTTTAATTTGAAATGTAGTCCAGTTTAACAGACTAAACTAATGTTTTTTTTACGGTTTGTTGTCATGTTTACGGTCTGCCTGGCAGTAACTCGGGAGCAGGAGCGGTGGTTTTGTGTCCCCCCACACACAAAAACAGGTACGAGACAGGAACATTTCTGTACCTGTAGGAACATTTTTTTACAAATGTTCTCTCAAAAGTACAATATTGGTCTTTATGAGGCCAGAAGTACCTATATACCATGAAAAAGGCTCCAAAGTAATATAAAGTACAAATTCGTACCATTTCAACCCGAAGGGTACCTGCAGCATTGAAAAATGTGTGTAGCTTGTACAATAACTATAAATAGCAGTACTTCTAAACAGTAGTATAATTATAGTTGTTATATTATGATTTTCATAATAATCATAGTAATAATTATATGTATAATTATATATGTGTTTGGTCTAATATTTCTATAATAATTATTCATCTATTATCAGCATCTTTGATTGTTGTCATAATCTCTATTTTATTGACTTTTATTCATCATCTTTAATTGGTTTAATTGTACTTTATTAACTCATACAGCTTGATAAGGTACAAAAATGGACCATGAAGGTACAGAAATGTCTTTCAGAAAGGAACCCCCCCAGCAACAAGCTTTGGACCCTTTTCAGTACAAATTGGTACCTCTATTTCTGAGTGTGCAGACGGCATGTCATTCCCACCAGGAGTCTCCGCAGGACTTGCATTGCATTCTGGACAATATGCACTCTTTGGTTGGAGAGAGCCAGTGCTTGCTGCCCCCCTCCCTCCCTCAGGTCTTTGCTCAGTCTGTTTGACCTCCGGGTGCATGCTGCTGACTCCTAGTGCTTGTTTGCCTTCCTGTGTACGAGGGTATGCTGCTGATTCAGGCCTTCTCGCCTCATTAACTCAGCAATAAGTAACCACATCCCACCCCCCGACCCCCCCTGCTGTTGCAACATGTCCAGTCACATGACGAGCTGCAGCGGCGATGTTAGCCAGGCCAGCCAGGAGCCTCGCTGCAGCTCTGCATATGGAGATCAGCAGGTGGAAGCCGGCCTGCTCTCATACAGCTGCTATAAATAGTCCCATGATGAATGTTGATGCTGCCTCTGGGCTAATGTTCCACCCAGACCCATTTATGATACGCCAACACAATAAAAGCTGCCAGCCGGCGGCAGACTCTGGTTTACAGACCGGCAGTCCTGGTCTGACACGTTTCCCAGAACAACATGGACCTGACATCATATCTCCCTTACATTTAGCCTGGTTGGCCGGATACGTCACCCACACCATCACCTACAGGACAGCGGTTTATTTCCAGCGGTTGCTCCGGGTTTACCTCCCAATGTTCACAGAACAGGAGCCGAAGTGCACTTCAGCGCCAATGCTGATGTGTAGGAAGGATTTTTGATCTGTTTCAGGCTAAAATCAACACGTTTTAGACATATGAGACCAAAGAAATCCTCGTTCATCTAGTCGGGACCCAATTTGGGGAAAAACCCTTCAGAAAATGAGGTTGTGTGCATTTTGGGGTAAAAAGTGTTTTCTTGGTTGTTCCTATAGTATTTTTTGGCACTGAATCCATTTCTGACAGATGTCAAGCTGTAAAAGTTATGGTGTAGTCATAATTATTGATGAATTAGCACAATGATTTATTATTTGCCCAATATTAGAAATGGCTATAATTTTCCAAGTTGTGAATTTTCTATATATGTTTGTATGGTATCATTGTAAAGGGGACATCCAGGTCTTTGATTTAAGCCCAAAGTTGTAGCTTTCTGACAAACACAAAGGTCACACGACCTCTTTAAACCATAAATTTCACACATTTTCTTTCTATTTTCTCCTAAACTAGATAGTTTATTTAATCCCTGTGGGATCAAGGGACATCAGGGACCCAAAAATCAACAACTGCAACACTTAGACTGTCAATTCAAGTATAATACACCCATACTATTTCTTTGTGAGAGGTTATTGTGAGCCTTAAATTAGAAGTCACCTGCTCAGTCCAATTCACCCTCATTCATGTTTTGAAAACTACTTAACCAATCAATCAATTAATCAATAATTATGACTAAACCGTAACTTTTACAGCTTTACATATGGCAGAAATGGATTCAGTGCCAAAAAATACTATATAAACAACCAAGAAAACACTTTTACCCCTAAATGCCTCCAGGGTTCCACAATCCTGAAGTTATAGCCCTCACTGATCCAGTAGTACATCCGGCCATGCTGTGGCCATTTTCTAGTCCTATTAAAGACACGAAAATATTGACTTGAAAGATACCAAACATTGTATAAACTACAATACTCAGATGATCTGAAGTCTATGCCGAAATCCAAACAGCAAGCAGCACAAGACTGTCCCACTGCTGGTGTCCAGCCCAGAGCCTTTACCGAGACTTTGTCCTATCAAATCTGGAACATCTGCAGTCAAAGAGCTGCTGCAGGTCTAGATGGAGTATTCCTTCAGCATGTGGAAAATCAGGCCAGGTAGAAATAATCCACTGAGGCACAGAACCAGACAGCATTCTCCGACGTCCCTGAATGTCCACAGATGTCTCTGGACAACCAGAACCTGCATCTGAACCTAGCTATTGTGGAGCTGTCTTTCTGAGAATGGGTCCAACCTGATTCCTGGTGTCTCCAGATCTGACCAGCCTGGAGACCAGCAGACTCAGACGAGTTTTAATCAGACCTGAAAGGAGTCCTGGTTCCTGCCAGGATCAGAAACCGGTCTCAGTGCAGCGGCTAAGATGAAAACTAGTCAACCAGAACTCTGTTTGAGGTTTACGGACTGTTCTGTCCCTGGGACACGTCTCAGAATGGGCTTCTGGAGGGGCTGAGACCATGTGGGGGACTTCTATCCTCCAGGAAAGCTTTAGACCTAACGGAGGAGCCGATCAGATCCGTCTCGGAAAGTTTCAACTTTCAGCCGAAAGCCAGCGACGTTGGTGCTGGCAGAGGTTGTGGAGCTGAACCGTCAGCTCTGAGGGATGGTCTCATAGAGGGAGGGGGCGTGGACCTGGCTACCCAGGGCCCGAGTATGGAGAGGGCCCCAGAAAATAGCCCACTGATTTTTTTTCTGATGTTTTATTTTGTATTAATCGGGTGACTTTTTCTTCCGGTGAACCGAGTTTGTTATGCAAAGACCAACTAAAGTTAACCAGGCTGCTCGTGGCTGTAAGTAGCCTATAAAGACAGCTGCTGGCCAGCTAACGTTACGTGTCAACATGGACCAGTTTCAGAAACAAACGATGGCGCTGCTGATGGCAGCAGCAGTGAGTCCTGCTGGTTCTTCTGAAGATGAAGCTGAGATTAAAGATGAGCAAAGATACGGTGAGACTGTTGTTTAAGTATTTAAGGGTTAGTTCCCCCTTCCCACGCCCCGTTAAGTTGGTTTGTTGGTTCACGAGGGGGGAGAGAGAAAACTACAGATATCTACATATGGCTTTTTTCATAGATATCTATATAGATATATATGGTTTTCTTCATAGATAGAGAAAACTACAGATATCTATATAGATATCTACAGAGAAAACTATCAACAACTCCGTCTTGCAGCTGCAGTCGCGGGGTTTTAAAACATCACAAACACACCTTGGACGAAGCGCTCACTCTGACTAGTTTCTTACAACTAATTTGACCTTGTCAGGCAAGCAATTATATTTCTACCCTAATTTATTCAGGCTAATTTTCCATTTCCCATCTTTTATGGCATCTACATCAGTTTCAGAGGATGTCCAGATATCAGCACCGCTTCTGAACCGGCAGCTCTGAGGTCCAGATATCAGCGCCGCTTCTGAACCGGCAGCTCTGAGGTCCAGATATCAGCTCTGCCTCTGAACCGGCAGCTCTGAGGTCCAGATATCAGCGCCGCTTCTGAACCGGCAGCTCTGAGGTCCAGATGTCAGCGCCGCTTCTGAACCGGCAGCTCTGAGGTCCAGATGTCAGCGCCGCTTCTGAACCGGCAGCTCTGAGGTCCAGATATCAGCCCCGCTTCTGAACCGGCAGCTCTGAGGTCCAGATATCAGCGCCGCTTCTGAACCGGCAGCTCTGAGGTCCAGATATCAGCCCCGCTTCTGAACCGGCAGCTCTGAGGTCCAGATGTCAGCGCCGCTTCTGAACCGGCAGCTCTGAGGTCCAGATGTCAGCTCCGCTTCTGAACCGGCAGCTCTGAGGTCCAGATATCAGCGCCGCTTCTGAACCGGCAGCTCTGAGGTCCAGATATCAGCTCCGCTTCTGAACCGGCAGCTCTGAGGTCCAGATATCGGCGCCGCTTCTGAACCGGCAGCTCTGAGGTCCAGATATCAGCTCCGCTTCTGAACCGGCAGCTCTGAGGTCCAGATGTCAGCGCCGCTTCTGAACCGGCAGCTTTGAGGTCCAGATGTCAGCGCCGCTTCTGAACCGGCAGCTCTGAGGTCCAGATGTCAGCGCCGCTTCTGAACCGGCAGCTTTGAGGTCCAGATATCAGCTCCGCTTCTGAACCGGCAGCTCTGAGGTCCAGATATCAGCTCCGCTTCTGAACCGGCAGCTCTGAGGTCCAGATATCAGCTCCGCTTCTGAACCGGCAGCTCTGAGGTCCAGATGTCAGCGCCGCTTCTGAACCGGCAGCTCTGAGGTCCAGATGTCAGCGCCGCTTCTGAACCGGCAGTTCTGAGGTCCAGATATCAGCGCCGCTTCTGAACCGGCAGCTCTGAGGTCCAGATATCAGCGCCGCTTCTGAACCAGCAGCTCTGAGGTCCAGATGTCAGCTCCGCTTCTGAACCGGCAGCTCTGAGGTCCAGATGTCAGCTCCGCTTCTGAACCGGCAGCTCTGAGGTCCAGATGTCAGCGCTGCAAGTGCGTCAGCCTCATAAATACCTGCATCACTGCTCAGCGGAGGAAATTACCTGAGTTAGCCGGGGCTTCGGCCGGTCCATCTGCAGCAGACTTGCAGGAAAAGAGACGGATCCTGGTCCTGGACGGATCCTGCTCCTGGATCAATCCTGATCCTGGACAGGTCCTGGTCTAGTCCTGGTCCTGGACAGATCCTGATCCTGGTCCTGGACGGATCCTGGTCCTGGTCCGGTCCTGGACAGATCCTGATCCTGGTCCTGGACGGATCCTGGTCCTGGTCCGCTCCTGGACAGATCCTGGTCCTGGTCTGGTCTCTCCACTCGGCTAACAGCAGCTGGGTCGGGCTGATCAGTGACAGCTTTCAGCTCCTTCTGCTGCCTCTTTGACCAGTCACAGCCGTTTCTATGGCGACCCAGTCCCTCCCCGTCTCACCACATGTCATCTATTCCTCCTCTCTTCACCTGTTTTTCTCACCTGTGCAGCTGCTTGCTTTGAAATGAAGGAAACTGTGGTGTACATGGCCATCCGTCTGTCGTGGCGGGGGAGCATGTCCACGTCAGACTGTTCAGTGTCATCGTGTCTCCTGGTCCTGGTCCAGCCGAGTCAGAACGTTATCAAAACTGAAGAAATGAAATAACTTCAGACATGAAGCTGGAGATGTGACATGAGGAAAGACAGAAGGACGCAATCGTACCACCATCTGACCTCAGTCAGCTCACCCACTCCTTACATTCATTTACTGGTATGGATCAATAATTCATCTATCGGATTGAAATCTTCCGATCGGAGCTTCCAGCTGACGTGTTTACATGGACGGGGGAAAAGTGATCCCATCGGTTGTATTTACTTGATGGACAGATATGTTCGTAATGCTTTTAACATGCGCAATGGCTCCTAGTTAGTAAGAAGAGGGGTTTTCTGTCTTAATTTATGATCTTCTGACCGTCGAAATGCTCAATAATCATTAACTCTTTCAGTGGGGATTAATAACACAACCATATAACCGGTCTGTACTGGACCCGCGGCTGAAGAACATGATCATGAACTGATCCACTGTGGATCCGGGGCAAAGGTGCAGCTACAGCTTTAGGTTCACCTATGCTCCGCCTAACATCAGAATTTCCAGTCAGAACACGGATCATCGGCGGTTCCGCTGTGCAAGCAGACCCCTATATGACTCCGCAAGGCGGATCCATGGCGAACGGCACAACTGCCACGGCGCCATCTATTTGCTATCTGGGATTGCATCAGCCACCAACTGTATCTGCAGCTTGCAACCCAGAGGCATGTCGTATGGTGGGGTGGGGGCGGTTGGGGTTGGGGTTAGACTTTATCGCGCTTTCACAGGTGTGGTGGGCGTGTTGGGCGACGTCACTCTACGACACGCCTCTGTCTTGCGGACATAGACAGACCCTTCTCGCCTCCACGGTCCTGCTCTCTTTTGCTTCCGCCATCTTCCCTGAATCTGCTACATCAGCAACCACCATGTGGTTCATACACAGAGACAAAAACCATCAGAATGAGTGTTTACATGCTCATTTTTTCCTTCTGATCAAATCGTAAAAAGGTTTAACCCCCCCTCTGGATCGGATTTCAATTTCTTTCCGATCGAGGCCGATCGTATCAGCTGACATATTTACGCGACACATTTTTATTCTGATTGCCGTCTGATCGAATCAGAATTGTGCCATGTAAACAGCTTTTTTCTCAATACTGATATGGTCTCCCTAGAAATTTCTAAACTGGCTGATGCTCAGGTTATTTTGGGCTTTCCAGTTTACGTAGTACCCAGTCACAGTCAGTCTGAAGAGCTAAAGGTGAAGCCAGTTGAACGTTTCCCACTGTCGCCATCTTGCCGTGTCACGTGTGTCGTCACTCCCGGTCGGAAAATACTAAAATGGGAAAAGCGCGGCCTCGGGGAAAATGATGGACAGCTGATGTTCTCTGGGCTAAATGCCAACCAAGCTAACTTAAAACTAACAAGAGCTAATGAAGATTGGCCTCCTAAACGCCGGGGTAAAGGTACACACGCAAATATAGAGGTATAATTAAAAATGATGAATAAAAGTCAACAAAATAGAGATTATGACAACAATCAAAGATGCAAATAATAAATGAATAATTATTATATAAATATTAGGCCAAACACATATATAAATATTACTATGATTATTATGAAAATCATAATTGTAATTATACTACTGTTTAGAAGTACTGCTATTTATAGTTATTGTACAAGCTACACACATTTTTCAATGCTGCAGGTACCCGTAGGGTTGAAATGGTACAAATTTGTACTTGATATTACTTTGGACCCTTTTTCATAGTATATAGGTACTTCTGGCCTCATAAAGACCAATATTGTACTTTTGAGAGAACATTTGTAAAAAATGTACCTACAGGTACAGAAATGTTCCTGTCTCGTACCTCTGTTTATGAGAGTGTAAGCCATGTTTGGACTTGCTGTTAGCTGCTAAAAACCACCATGTTGCTGCTCTGCTGCAGACTGAGACCTTACCGAGAGCTAACAAGGAGCTAACTGTTAGCCACCGGTCGGCAGGCTGACATGGAACAGCTTTAAATACAGTGGGAGGACATTAAAGGCCTGAGATGGTCTTTGGGAGGTTGTTGATGATCAGTGCTGGAATGGTCAATAAATGTTGCCAATCATGGATGGAAATGACAGAAGTCCCACCACTCTTCTTAAAATTGTGGAGTGACTGACGGCCTGATTGTCGGGGGTATACGTCTGTGTTTTGTGTTATGTACTTGGATGTGTGAAGGCCTGTGTTTATTTTTATATGCATTTGTTTTCATCATGTCAAGCACTTTGTGTTGCCATTTAATGGCATGAAAGTGCTTTATGAATAAAGTTTGATTTGATTAGCGTGGCTATGTTCAATATAAGGTTGAAGGTGCATTTATTTGATTCTGCTTATGGCAGCAGAATTTAGTTTGTTTTATTTCTAATGTTGACATTTTTGTAGCATTAGCTTTTTAAATCTTAACATATATACTATTTTTGTCGTGCATTACCTTTAAATCTTGTTAGAAATTGCTGTTTGTATTTGTGCTTGCTGAAAGGTAATAATAATACATTTTATTTGACAGCAGCTTCTCAAAACACTCAAGGACACTGTACAGGCAGATAAAACATTAGGTACATTGAGCTGCTGCTTTTTGTGGAATGTCCCCCCATAAATAAAACTGCCTCACTGAAACTAACAGCCAAGTCTGCTCCTTCAGCTACGAGCATAGCAAAGCTAATGAATTAGCTGCTGCGTTAGCATGTCTTCTCTTATTAGTGGCAGGTTGTTGGTGCACTGCTGACCCCTGATGTTGACTTGGTTGTTACTGCAGCCTCAGGATACCACATTCAACCGAACATTGACTTCTACAAAGTCTCATAAAAGACAAACTTGATCTTAACTAATAACACTTAAAACTTAATTTACTTCATGTGTTTCTCGGTAATGGTGAAAACCAAAACCAGAAAAGCCAGAGAAAACAAGGAGCCCATTTTTATCCTGCTTCTCCAACAGATTGGTCAATGACTGTCCCAATCCTGAACTAGACTGGTTTTAAGTTAACCTTTCAACCAAGACGTCAACAAAGTAAATACCCAGACTAATAGCTCAATGACAGTAAAGTGACGTTAGTCTTGTCACATTCGTCTTCTCATTTGTCACCTTCAGGTGCTCAGTTTAATTTTGACCTTTTCACTGTGCCATACATGGAGTCAGACACGAGTCCTGAATCCCCTTTTTATTTTATTGGACATTTTCTTTACATATAAAACAATGTTTTAAATCATAACATAAAAAAGACAAAATATTAGATTTATACAAACAAACTGTACATACAATGCAGGAAAAGTCTGGTAATCAATTAATGAAATGTCTATTTTCTGGATAAAAAAATAAAATAAAAATAATAAAATTGGGCCTCATTCACCTGCATCTTATGAATCTTCTTAAATTTGTTCTTAAGTCGTACTGAAGAAGTTTTTTCTTCCTAAAACCCTCCGTCAGTTTCATGAACGTGCTAGTAGACAAATTGCTCGTATCTTTCCTCTAAGGCAGGGGTCTGCAACCTTTACTGTCCAGAGAGCCATTTTTGCCTCAACCCAGATAAATAAGTCATCCAGAGCCACAAATATTTCATGGCCTTTTTTAAAAAGACAACTTATCATTTTTGATAAATACTTTATGAAATTTGTTGCCATTTCTAAAGAACTACAGTTTTATGTCAACTTTTATGTTTTGGAAAACAAAACTACAGAAGAGGATTAGGGCAACTGAAGAAAAAAAAATTCTGTGATTAAAGTCACAATTTTGACTTTTTTTTTTTTTTTCCAATTTCTGAAAAAGTCAGAATTCTGACTTTTTTCCCAGGACTTATTTTTCTTCAGTGGCCCCAATCCTCTTCTGTACAAAACCAAACATACAATAAAACCTTTGCAGAAAAAACGGATGGTTCCATTTTCCTTTTTGGGATTTTGTTCTCCTGAGGGTGTTGCAGAAGAAGCCCAGAATTTCCAAGCTAATGAGACGAGAAACAGATGTAGAAAAAAAAAAAATCACTGGTACTTGTAAAAATTAAGTGCAATTATTCCAATGAAAAACTGCTAAAACCTACATTTGTTATCATCTATATTTTTAAATATTACTCAGTTCTTTATCACTTTAGTCAATGTTATTGAGCCATTGTGAAAGGTCCAAACAGCCCGTTGTGGCTCTGGAGCTGCAGGTTGCAGACCCCTGCTCCAAGGCCACATTTACACGATAATAACCGAAACCTTACCGAGAGCAAACAAGAAGCTAACTGTTAGCCACCGGTTGGCAGGCCGACATCCGGTTTGCTGCCTGTCAATCAAAAGGACATGCCCCTAATTATATGTAATTTCAAGATTAAATAAAATCTAGACAGATGAGTTATACAAATAATTCACCCCCCCTCACAGTTGTCAAGAAGGTAAACTTGACCCATTAAACCTAAAATGATGTTTGAACCAGACTGTAAACATGTTTATTCCTGTTGTAAATGTTTACTTCTGCTGTAAAATGTTTATTTCTGCTTAACACGTTTATTCCTGCTGTAAACACGTTCATTCCTGCTGTAAACATGTTTATTTCTGCTGTAAACGTGTCTATTCCTGCTGCAGACATTTATTCCTGCTGTAAATGTTTATTCCTGCTGTAAACATTTTTATTTCTGCTTTAAACGTGTTTATTTCTGCTGTAAACATGTTCATTCCTGCTTTAAACATGTTTATTTCTGCTGTAAACATGTTAATTCCTGCTTTAAACGTGTTTATTTCTGCTGTAAACATGTTCATTCCTGCTGTAAACATGTTTATTTCTGCTGTAAACATGATCATTCCTGCTGTAAACATGTTTATTACTGCTGTAAATGTTTATTCCTGCTGATAACATTTTTATTTCTGCTTTAAACGTGTTTATTTCTGCTGTAAACATGTTCATTCCTGCTGTAAACATGTTTATTTCTGCTGTAAACATGATCATTCCTGCTGTAAACATGTTTATTTCTGCTGTGAAATTGTTCTTTTTTAACATGGGAGTCTATGGGGATTTGCTCTGTTTTGCAGCCCCTCATGGATGAAGGGACAACTTCAAATATTTACTTCTTTCAGGTAGCTTTATATTTGGCCACCGGAGGTTGCGGCTTGATTACACTTTATCATTACATTAAAAACACAGTTGTAATTAATTTTTCATGATTAAATAAGCTACTATTCAGCAGGTGGATGGGACTTAAGACAGAGGGGACTTGGAGATATAGTGATGTTTCTGTGGTTGAGGAACGGCTCTGGCCTGTATGACGGGGTTTAGACCAACAATCTGCCTCTCTACTGCAAGTTGTTTTCCAATAAATGATAAGAAATTGTTCGAGTTTTCCTCCGAGGGAAACTATAAAGGTGATCTGCAGAATCCTGTTACTTATCTTAGAATTACAAGATGCTTTGTAATTCATCAGAAGTTGTTTAAAATCTGTCAAAACTTCACTGTAGTTTTATTGTTGTACTTTAATGAGCTGAACAGCAGAAAACATCACAAACACTGATTTAGCTCCAACGTGTCGGCACTCAGATGCTCGACAAGACCTGAGTGTTGGTAACATTTGTACTGACCCAAGAACAAATCTAAGATACCAAGATTTTGGTGAATGTCACTTATGGTAAAAAGTTCATACGTGGGATTTAAGAAGAAATGTGTTGGTCGAAGCGTTGGTGAATGAGGCCCATTGAAGGCAGCTCGCATATAAGCAGATTGTCTTCAGTGTGTCAATCATACGTTAGAGATGCACCGATCCAGTTTTTCCGTTCCAATCCGATACCTGGGCCGATACCAGATACCGATCCGATACTGTTGAATGCATGAAGCGTATACCTTGCCGTGTGAATGAGGGTATCAGGTTTGACAAACATTTAACAGAAAGGTCACAAATAAACGCAGATATAAATGTACTAAGGACGCATTCACAAAGCTTTTTTTTATTCGAATCAGAGTCTGTTTGCTTGGAAAATCTGTTTCGTTAGGGGAAATTAGGAATGCGCAAACAGACTCCGATCCAGAATAGACTAATGAACTCAGTCCGCCTACAAACGCGGGTCTTGGTAAGTTTCAAGTGGACCAAATACAGAAAGTGGACTACAAATTGCATCGGCATTGTGGGTAAAACGTTGGACGTTGTTGGTAAAACATTGGGCATTGTGGGTAAACGTTGGACGTTGTTGGTAAAATGTTGAACATTGTGGGTAAAATGTTGGACATTGTGGGTAAAACGCTGGACATTGTGAGTAAAAGGGGGGAAAAAAGGAAAAAAAAAGGGGAAAAGGGGAAGTAAAACGGACATTGTGGGTAAAACACTGGGTATTGTGGGTAAACGCTACAACAAACGTGTGGGACTGCAGTACTTCTAAAATGGCTCGTGGTCAGATGTGGAGTGACGAAGTAAAAGCTTTCATGGATATCTGGTTTGATGGAAGCATATCCAGCCCCTCGTACTGTAAGTACGAACAACAATAATGTGGTTTTGTGGAGGAAATGGAGGTTGTAAGAACCTTCTTGTCCGTTGTACGTCTTGTCCTCGCCTATGGTGAATCTGAATGCAGCGCCACCTCTGGAGAGATTGGGAACATTATTCAGAAGGTTTAGCTCGTTTGCCATCTCGGTCCGGAAGACTACCCCTGCCCCCAGCCGACCGAGTCCCCAATCGGGCCAAGTCTAGCGGACTATGCTTTCTGAATGCACCCTTAATATCTGTAAACAAATAAAATGTAAGTTCTGCTCTGCATGATGACGTTACATCATGCAGACAGAATTGAAGTGACTACATTACTGTAACTGTATTGCTGTGTATAATGTTATTAAAAAAAAGAATACAAGAAATAAATAAATAACTGGATTGGAATGCTGGATCAGTTTTATTCATCCGATATTCGATCCAGTCAGAATAGTCCGGGTATCGGATTGGTGCATCTTTATTATACGTCTGAAGAAAGAACTGTTCATGTCTAGGACTACATCCTTCACAGCGAGGGAGGACTGCAGTGGTTGGCCCAGCAGAGAAGCCACTTCGGTTGGTCCGGCAGAGACCCTGCTCCGGTCGGTTGGTCCAGCAGAAATACCATTCTGTTTGGTCCGGCAGAGATACCGCTCCGGTTAGTCCAGCAGAGATACCACTCCAGTTGTTTCTGGACTGTTAATGATCACTGTACACCTCTGTTCAATCTTCCAACTCGGTCTGGAGAAAACCAGCATCTTTCTCATTTGCAGGTCCAAAAAGACTCCGTCTCTACTTGGACATTGAATCCAGCTGGTTGGAGGAAATAAACTTGTACCCACTTCTGGAAACTCCCAGGTGAAAACCAAATGGTGGGATCACAGACCCAACACGGGGATTGACGACCCAGCCTTGGGACCACATACCCTACTGTCGGACCCCAGACCCAACAGTGGGACCAGAGACCCAACTGTGAAACCACAGACCCAAAGCTGACAGCACAGACCAAATGCTGGGTCCACAGATCCAATGTTGGAACCAGTGACTTAATGGTAAAACTTCAGACCCAACGGTGGGAACCCAGACCCAATGGTGGGACTATACACCCAACAATGGGACCAGATACCCAACAATAGGCGCTTTTGGACTGTAGGAACCTTTTGGAGCTCCTAGAACCTTTTCGGGAACCAGGCTGGAACCAGCTCCTACTCCTAGGCAGGGTCTTTTCGGGGTTCCATAGGAACTGAAATACGTAGATGTTTGGTGATTGGTAGAACTGGCAAGCCCCGCCCCTTGCGTGAGCTCCGCTTCTTCCAGCCCCGCCATATTTAAAAAGTCTCACAGCTGTTTACCTGTTTACCGAGATCATAATAACAAGAACTATTACAATAGGAGTGTACCAATTCATTACTAATCCATCACAATGGTACACGTCCCAAATCGATAACTATTTTGAAATGTTCAAAAGCAATTATTTTCATATTAATTCAATGATCCAAATACAGCTGCAAAGTGTGGCAGTAGAATCTGCGGCTGCCACCTGGACACTTTAGTTGGCAAACCATCCACTAAAGTGTCCGGGCGCACTTCAACAAAAGCTAAACAAGGGAAAGTAAGGGAAAGCTGGTAAGTTAGCTTTATAATAGCTTTGAACTAAAGAGATGGAAAACCCAAATACAGTTGCAAATTGTGTCAGTACAATCTGCGCCACTTTAGTGGATGAACCCTGGTCCATCCACTAAAGTGTCCGGGCGTACTTCAACAAAAGGTAAACAAGACGTTAGTAGGGCAGCTTTCCAACGGGGGCTGTTCCGTTACATGATACAAATGACCGTGATGATGGAAAGCTGGTAAGTTAGCTTTATAATAGCTTTGAATAAAAGAGATGAGAAACCTCAGTTTTGTATAAGATCTGCTGGGGCATAAATTTGTCTCTGTCCCAACGATTGCGTCACACATGGTCCCTAACAAGGTCCTCTCTCATGTGCGAACACACACTGAAGGCAAAGGGTAGTTCTGATAACTAAACTCAGGAGGCATAGTTACAGGAACTGCGTTGTTAGAACCTATCTGTCCAAATGCGTCTAATGGGACCAGATATCCAACAATGAGACCAGAAAACTAACGGTGGGACCAGAGACCCAACAATGGAACCAGAGACCCAACAGTGGAACCCGAGGCCCAACAGTGGGACCAGACACCCAACGGTGGGACCAGATACTCAACAATGGGACCAGGGACCCAACAGTGGGACCATAGACCCAACGGTGGGACCAGATACCCAACGGTGGGACCAGATACCCAACGGTGGGACCAGGGACCCAACGGGGGAACCAGGGACCCAACGGGGGAACCAGGGACCCAAC
This sequence comes from Atherinomorus stipes, assembly GCA_023101725.1. Taxonomy (NCBI): domain Eukaryota; kingdom Metazoa; phylum Chordata; class Actinopteri; order Atheriniformes; family Atherinidae; genus Atherinomorus; species Atherinomorus stipes. The sequence goes on from JALJCO010002362.1 coordinate 101,626, forward strand.
AGTGGAACCAGGGACCCAACAATGGGACAAGATACCCAACCATGGGACAAGATACCCAACGGTGGGACCAGATACCCAACAGTGGAACCAGGGACCCAACAATGGGACAAGATACCCAACCATGGGACAAGATGCCCAACGGTGGGACCAGATACCCAACAGTGGAACTAGGGACCCAGTGGTGGGACCAGAGACCCAACAATGGGATGAGATACCCAACGGTGGAACCGGGGTCCCAAAAGTGGGACCAAAGACCCAGCAATGGAACCAGGGACCCAACAGTGGGACCAGAGACCCAGCAATGGAACCAGGGACCCAACAGTGAAACCAGAGACCCAGTAATGGAACCAGGGACCCATCAGTGAGACTGAAGGCACTCAAACAGGGTGGTTTTTTAACCAGTAAGTATAAACAGAGAGTTCTGAATGTAGACCTGTAGCACCAGCTCTTGTGACCTTTGGTTCTGGTTTTATTCTGAAGTCACAGCAGTGGGGAACTAAACCTAATGTCCCTCCCAGGGACCAGGCCTGGAGTCCGAGCACAATGAGAAGGAGCCTCACAAGCTTCAGTTTCTGCCCTGGTCGAGTCAGTCTGGTGAACCAATGCTGGTCTGAGAGGAGACTTCACAGTGACGTCAAATCCTGGACCTCCAGCAGCATGGCGTCCTGCTCCGTCCTCAGCTGGTCTCTGACGTGGAGACGACTCACCAGCTCCGAGCTCAGATCTGAAGGACACATGGAAACATCAGCATGGAGTAGAAAGAGAAGGCGGAAGGACGGGGCAGTCCGTACCTTGGATGGTCTGACTGAGGGATGAACAGAGTCCACCCAGGTCCTCCACGCTGAAGGTCTGCAGATCACTGAGATCCAGGTGTTTCCTCAGGACCTCAGGTTCTCGCCGAGCTGACGTCTGAGGACAGAAGACACTTTATAGACCGCTGATGTCCACAAAAACCCTGAACCCTAAATCGTATAAACTCCAAACATACTTAAGTTTTCATTCCAGACTGAAGTGATACTGGATCAAAAGCTGGATCAAAGCGATCGATTCGCCGCGGTGAAGGGCCGAACTTTATAATAAAACACACGTTTGTTTGTCGCCGGTGGGGCACAACACCGCACGACACTGGCACTTCACAGCATGCTAGCATTAGCCAGCTAGCGTTTACTGATGTGCTTAACTTTGTGCGTCTTAAAACACACAAACATCTGAAAATCGGGTCTGTACCCCCCTGTTTCCAGTGGAACAACTGGGGACTGCCAAGAAAGGAGACGCTTCAGATGCTTGTGTATTTTCAGCCGCACAAAGTTAGGCACGTCATCGAGCTGGCTAATGCTAGCCTGCCAACACGACTGTGCAGACTGCCGGCTACAAACAAACGTGTGTCGTTTTATTATAAAGTTCGGTCCTTCACCACGGCAAATCGGTCGTTTTGATCCACTTCTTCCTTAGCATCACTTCAGTCTGGAATGAAAACTTGGCATTGGCGTTTATCCGATTTACAAAGTTTAACAGAGTAGTAGCTGGCGGACTACTGTTAGCAGGTTAGCATTAGCCAGCTTGATGACGTGCTTAACTTTGTGCGGCTGAAAACACACAAGCATCTGAAAGCGTCTTCTTTCTTGGCAGTCCCCAGTTGTTCCACTGGAAACGGGGGGGTACAGACCCAGTCTTCAGACGCTTGTATGTTTTCACAAGCGAAAAGTTGGTAACGTTAGCTAACGCGAGCTTGCTAACGCTAGCTGTAGTGTAGTCTGCATCATTGAAGTGCCGACTACAGACATACGTGCAACCTTGTTTTATTTTAAATTTCGGTCCTTCACTCCGACAAATCGCTTTCATCCACTTCTTCCTTAGTGTCTTTTCAGTCGGGAATCCATGAAAACTTCGGTACGGCTGGCGTTGTTTATTAGATGTACACAATGGAACAGAGCAGCAACATCGAGACTTGGATTGAGCCATTCCTGGCCCGGAAGAGGAAGCTTCAAATGTTTCAACTTCCGGAAATGGGAACGCGGAAGCGTGATAATCCCCTATGTTGCTCCATAAAAAAAGAAGAAAATCTGTCAGAAGAAGCGGGTTCCCTGGTTTAATTCCCAGCTAAGAGCTTTAAAACAGACATCAAGACAATTGGAGAGGAAATGGCGCATCTGGCGGAGGAGTCTCACTTAGTCTGGAAAGAAAGTCTAATAGTTTATTTAAAAAATCCTTATGTAAGACTAGAACAGCTCACTATTCATCATTGATAGAGGAGAACAGGAATAATCCCAGGTTTCTCTTCAGCACTGTGGCCAAGCTGATTAACGGTGTGTTCAGACCAAACGCAACTTGGGTGTCAAAAACGCACCCAACGCCCAAAGTTTGACACTGGTTCACATAAAATCAGACGCTGGCATTTAAAAGACAAAAACGCTCTTGATGCTAGGGCTGTGCGATCGCCTCTAAATTTTGTTGTAGATTGTCATTGCTCTAGATTGCCAATACAGGATTAAATTGGCAAGGGGGCGGGGTCTTATGTTGATCGCTACCAGTCAGCATGGTTGCGTGAATAATCCAAATTTGATCACATGTGTGAGCTGAAACTCCTGTGACGTGGCTTTGTAATAAGTACTATTAAACTTATTATATGTATTGTGATGTACATTTTTATATATATAATATATATATATATATATATATATATATATATATATATATATATATATATATACATACAGTGGGGCAAAAAAGTATTTAGTCAGCCACCAATTGTACAAGTTCTCCCACTTACAAAGATGAGAGAGACCTGTAATCGTCATCATAGGTATACCTCAACTGTGAGAGACAGAATGAGAAAAAAACATCCAGAAAATCACATTGTCTGATTTTTAAAGAATTTTTTTGCAGATTATGGTGGAAAATAAGTATTTGGTCACCTACAAACAAGCAAGATTTCTGGCTCTCACAGAGCTGTAACTTCTTCTTTAAGAGGCTCCTCTGTCCTCCACTCATTACCTGTATTAATTGCACCTGTTTGAACTCATTATCAGTATAAAAGACACCTGTCCACAACCTCAAACAGTCACACTCCAAACTCCACTATGGCCAAGACCAAAGAGCTGTCAAAGGACACCAGAAACAAACTTGTAGACCTGCACCAGGCTGAGAAGACTGAATCTGCAATAGGTAAGCAGCTTGGTGTGAAGAAATCAACTGTGGGAGCAATTATTAGAATATGGAAAACTTACAAGACCACTGAGAATCTCCCTCGATCTGGGGCTCCACGCATGATCTCACCCTGTGGGGTCAAAATGATCACAAGAACGGTGAGCAAAATTCCCAGAACCACACGGGGGGAGCGAGTGAATGACCTGCAGAGAACCACACGGGGGGGGGGCTAGTGAATGACCTGCAGAGAACCACACGGGGGGGCCTAGTGAATGACCTGCAGAGAGCCACACGGGGGGGCCTAGTGAATGACCTGCAGAGAACCACACGGGGGGGCCTAGTGAATGACCTGCAGAGAGCTGGGACCAAAGTAACAAAGCTACTCTCAGTAACACACTACACCGCCAGGGACTCAGATCCTGCAGTGCCAGACGTGCCCCCCCTGCTTAAGCCAGGGACTCAGATCCTGCAGTGCCAGACGTGCCCCCCCTGCTTAAGCCAGGACACATCCAGGCCCGTCTGAAGTTTGCTAGAGAGCATGTGGATGATCCAGAAGAGAACTGGGAGAATGGAATATGGTCAGATGAAACCAAAATAGAACTTTTTGGTAGAAACGCAACTTCTGGTGTTTGGAGGAGAAAGAATGCTGAATTGCATCCAAAGAACACCATACCTACTGTAAAGCATGGGGGTGGAAACATCATGCTTTGGGGCTGTTTTTCTGCAAGGGGACCAGGACGACTGATCCGTGTGAAGGAAAGAATGAATGGGGCGATGTATGTTGAGATTTTGAGTGAAAGCCTCCTTCCATCAGCAGGGCATTGAAGATGAAACGTGGCTGGATCTTTCAGCATGACGATGATCCCAAACACACTGCCCGGCAACAAAGGAGTGGCTTCCTAAGAAGCAAATCAAGGTCCTGGAGGGGCCTAGCCAGTCTCCAGATCTCACCCCCATAGAAAATCTTTGGAGGGAGTTGAAAGTCCGTGTTGCCCAACGACAGCCCCAAAGCATCACTGCTGTAGAGCAGATCTGCATGGAAGAACGGGCCAAAATACCAGCAACAGTGTGTGAAAACCTTGTCGAGACTTACAGAAAATGTTTGACCTCTGTCATTGCCAACAAAGGGGATATAGCAGAGTATTGAGGTGAACTTTTGTCATTGACCAAATACTTATTTTCCACCATAATTTGCAAATAAATTCTTTAAAAATCAGACAATGCAATTTTCTGGATTTTTTTTTTCTCATTCTGTCTCTCACAGTTAAGGTTTACCTATGATGACAATTACAGGCCTCTCTCATATTTTTAAGTGGGAGAACTTGTACAATTGGTGGCTGACTAAATACTTTTTAGCCCCACTGTAAGTACCAGAGAGCAGTGGGCTGCTACTTAAAGCGCCCAGGGAGCAGTTGGGGGGTTAACGACCTTGCTCAGGGGTCCACAGTGTTTAACCTAGGAGTTGTGTCGGGGACTCGAACCCCTCAGATAAAGGACTCCTGTCCATAATTGTCCTGTTAGATCTCAGTGCTGCATTCGACACCATTGATCACAACATTCTGCTACAGAGACTTGAACATGTTATTGGAATTAGAGGAACTGCATTAGACTGGTTCAAGTCATACTTATCTGATAGATTTCAGTTTGTTAATGTCAACGAGTCTTCATCACACACCAGAGTAACTCATGGAGTTCCCCAGGGTTCTGTGCTTGGACCAATTCTCTCCACATTATATATGCTTCCTTTGGGTAATATCATCAGACAACATGGCATAAATGTTCATTGCTATGCAGACGACACTCAGATACTATCTATGAAACCAATCAGTTTGTTAGATTACAAAGATGTCTTAGTGACATAAAGACCTGGATGACTCCAAACTTTCTGCTTCTAAATTCAAGACCGAGGTTATAGTCTTTGGACCCGAAAAACTCAGGACTAGATTATCTAGCTTTATCATTGATCTGGATGCATTAATTTGGCTTCCAGCACTACAGTGAAGAATCTTGGAGTCATTTTTGACCAGGATTTGTCTGTCAACTCCCATATAAAACAGGTTTCTAGAACCGCCTTCTTTCACCTACGTAATATTGCTAAAATTAGGAACATCCTCTCACAGGACGATGCAGAAAAACTAGTCCATGCTTTTGTTACTTCTAGATTGGACTACTGTAATTCCTTATTATTGGGCTGCCCCAAATATGCCTTGAAAAGTCTCCAGCTGATCCAGAATGCTGCAGCGAGGGTTCTGACTAGAACCAGCAGGAGAGATCATGTTTCTCCTGTTCTCATAGTTCCAGATATTCCAAGCAGAGCACTTCGCTCTCAGACTGCAGGCCTTTTGGTGGTTCCAAGGGTCTCTAAGAGTAGAATGGGAGGCAGAGTGTTTCGCTATCAGGCCCCCCTATTGTGGAACCAGTTACCAGTTCAGGTTGGGGAGGCAGACACCCTCTCTACCTTTAAGATCAGGCTTAAAACCTTCCTTTTTGATAAGTCGTATAGTTAGGGATGGTTAGCCATCCCTTAGTTAAGCTGCTATAGGTTTAGACCAGAAGTCTTCCACGTTTTCCAGGCCAGGGACCCCCAAAACTAATGGAAATGGCGCAATTTTATACTTGTGTATAAAAGTGGGGAGTATACTTATGTATGAAAAAGGGGAGTGGGTAGCCTAGTGGTAGCGTCGTGGGCTTTGGAGGTTTCGAGTCCCTGACACGACTCCTAGGTGAACCACTGTGGACCCCTGAGCAAGGTCGTTAACCCCCACAAACTGCTCCCCAGGCGCTTTAAGTAGCAGCCCACTGCTCTCTGGTACTACTGTACAGAGATGGTAAAATGCAGAGCCCTAATTTCCCCTCAGGGATCTTACTAGTATAACAAAAAAAAAAAAATTGTGTGTTATATTAAACTGGTCCTATGGTCCCTTGTAGAAACGTGACTTGTTATTGCATCTAGTACTAAAATATTCAAATATTTTCACATGCATTTTCTAAGGTAGAAGCTGTTGTGCCTGCTCTTATGGTTTCCTTATTTTGTCGCATTTCTATCCGAAACACAACCTGGAAGCTGCTAGCAGAACCAGACAGAGAACATGTCACATACGGCTTGGTGATTGGCACAGCAGCATACATCGTTGATTTACATCAAGATGATTGCTCTGTTGTGTTACCATGTGCTACTACTATCAGGAAATCTCCCATAAATGTATTTTATATTTTTTATTTACAGCCTCAGGGCGTTGATTCTTTCCCCCTAATCCACAAGACCTTAAAGAACAACTGCATAACGTTTAAATAATATCTTCATAATAATTTTTGTGTTTAAAGGTACAGTATGTAACAAAATCACAGGTCAACGGCAGAAAAATGTGATGTATAATTCAAAACTTTGTTTCGATTTGTGTGTAATTGCTGCACTAGAACAGCTGTTATGTGTTTATTTTCTTAGAATGAGTCATTTATATCTACTTGCCAGAGGTGCACATACATGGAGGCTGCAATATTTGTTCCACCATTTTTACTATGTTTTGTCCATTCAGGGACACCAATGTGAGTGAAACGAGAACCCTCTGAACTCTAAAACAGATGTACCAGCTTTGCTTATTGGGAGTTAGAGGACTGTTTGCAATAAGCAATGCCGCAAAACACATAAAAACAAAGACCTGGCACTCAGTCAAACCACTGTGGACCCCTGAGCAAGGTACCTCTGCGGACCCCCTGTTGAAGACCTCTGGTTTAGACTGCTGCGGGATGTTCATGATGCACTGGGCTCTTCCTTTCCCATAATGCACTGGGCTTTCTTTCCCACTCATCTCTGCTTCTCCATGTAGAAACTTGTGACAGTATTGCATCATTAACTGTGTTCTCCTCTCTCAGCAGGTCTGGCTGGATAAAAGTTGCAGTATCTGTTGGTTAGGGCTGCACAATAAAATCGGTCCCCTATTGATATCGGCTTACATCGGCCTTAAAACCGAGAATCAGACATCGGCCACCTCACCGATATTTAACCAATCAGGCTGCTGTTTCTAAAGTCTAAAAAATAAAAATAAAAAAAACTTCCTCCTCTTCTTCAAAAACTTCTTTTTTTACAGATTTTAAAACTTATAAAGACTAAGGGTGGAAAAAAATATCGATACACTGAAATATCGCAATATCTTCATATGCTGGTATTACACTGACATTTAAAACACGGTATCAATCTATTTTACTGATGAAATCTTTCAATATTTCATCATTCTGTTACAAAATCTCACAAGAATTCACAAAACTTTCGCGATATTTTCATATGCTGACATCATACTGACATTCAAAAACCTGGTATCGATCTATTTTACGAATGAAATTCGCGAGAATTCACAAAACATTGTGAGATTTTGTACTTAAAATAGTTCAATACCGCATTTTGGAATATTGATTTGATATTGGCATATGAAAATAAACCTATATTTCAGTATATCAATGTTTTTTTCCCACCCCTCATTTTTAAAGCATCGGAAACAGATAACAAAACTGCTATTTGAGATAACTGCTTATTTTTTTTCAGCTTTAATATGGGTATTGATATCGGCCACGAGTTATAAAATATGGGCATATCGGATATCGGCCAAAATTCCAATATTGTGCATCCCTACTGTTGGTCTCTCCTTCTGTCTTCTCGACCCCAGCCGGTGGAGGCAGATGGCCGCTAGGGCTGCACGATTCTGGTAAAAATGTGAATCGTGATTTTTTTGCTTAAAATTAAGATCATGATTCTCTAAAACAATTTTTTTTCCTAAAAGTATTTATTGCACAAATAAAATTTAACAAAACAAACAAAACAACCTATTCAAAAGGTAATTCAAAATAAAGCATGTGTTTGCACAAGAGCTTTGTTGGAGCATTTCTTTGGCAGATGCATAGTTGTAGTTCTTTAACATTGGTTAGGGGGTGGGGAGGCAACGGCAGTGTTGCATTTGAGGGGGCTTGAAAAAATCTGGGAAGAATGGAAACTTATTTGTGATAAGCTCATGATTAAAAATGTTTCAGAATTGTTGTGGGTAGAATTGAGATTGCATGTATGTGTGAATTGAGATCACGATCTTTTAACGATTAATTGTGCAGCCCTAATGGCCACCCTACCTGAGCCGGGTTCTGACAGAGGTTTTTCCTCCCTGTTAAAAGAGTGTTTTCCTTCCCACTGTTGCCACCACTTCGTGCCTGCTCAGGATGGGGAACTGGACCGGGTCAAGTCCAGACTCCATCCAATCTGTTGGTTTCCTTAGCTAGGCTGTTATCAATCTGACTTGAAGTTCTCTGTTAAGCGCCCTGAGGTGACGTTGTCATGAATTGACGTCACACAAATAAAGTTGGATTGAAGTTACAGGTTCAGGACCCCCGAAGAAACACCTAGAACCAGGTCAGTGCAAATCACTCAGATCTGGTCTGCAGGTCTGAAGATCCGGTTACACCAGAGCCAGCAGAGATCAGAACTACCTGAGACCAGAACCAACTGGAACTGACCAACGCCAGAACCAGCTGAAACCAGAACCAGCTAAGACTGGGACCAGCTGCAATTGGAACTGACCAACGCAACAGAACCACCTGAGGCCAGAGTCTCAGATGGACAGAAATCTTCAGGCTTTCAGGGGATTGGTGGAGACTTTCAGGTTCAGAATTCTGACCTGAGACAGGAGGTTTCTGGTCCAGCTGTAAACTGGAACCAGAACTGGTCTTACCACAGCCTTGTGGTCCGGTCTCAGCCGGTCTCGGAGGTTCCTCAGAGCGTCCCTGAAGCCTCTGGCTTTTGGTACCTTGGTCTTGACGGGATGCTGCTGGTTCTTCTGGGCCTGCGTGGTGGTTTCCTGTCAGTGAGGAAGGTGAGGTTTATCTTCCTCATCATCATCCAGCATCCAGCATGTCTGCAGAACTTACCCAGGAGTCACCGCTCCCTCCTTTCTCCCCCTCCTCCTCTTCCTCACTCTCACTGTTGTTGATGAAGCAGAGCTGCAGATTCATCTGTGTCTGGAGGCTGAAAGAGGGACAACAGGGCCGTGAACACGAGTCCACCACAAAGTCTACGTCAGATAAGACCTGCAACTGGAAACACACAAAGCCAAGACTTGGAAGCAATGTTAGCTTTGGTAAAGCCTGATGAGGCGTTCACTGCCAGACTCCAGCCAGGGAAGACTGGTTTTTAATCGGTAAGTGGTTTCCTTTCAGTCCCCAGTCGTTCCACTGGAAACGGGAGGGTACAGACCCGATTTTCAGATGCTTGTGTGTTTTCAGACGCACAAAGTTAGGCACATCAGCAAACGCTAGCCGGCTAACGCTAGCTGTGTAGTCTGCATCATTGAAGTACCGGTGTAGGTACCAGATGTGCTCGGCTTTCCAGATCGGCTCAGGGGCCTACAGCTGCTGATGACGTAATCATCCTACAGCAAACCGAGCCAATCAGGCTGCCCCCAACCGAGACGATCTGGCACCCTTCGATGTGCATCCAGTATAATGGCAGAGACGGGGCAGTCCTACTGCCTAGTAGGACGAGTAGGACTAGTCCTACTTTTTGGCCCTACCCCTAAATTTTGCACGCTCCCGTGAAGGTAGTGGTGTCCCAATTCCTCTTTGGATGTTGGGGTAGTGGACATAACGAGGGGTAGGGAACATAACAAGGGGTAGGGGACATAACGAGGGGTAGGGGACATAACGAGGGGTAGGGAACATAACAAGGGGTAGTGGACATAATGAGGTGTAGTGGACATAATGAGGGGTAGTGGACATAATGAGGTGTAGTGGACATAACGAGGGGTTGTGGACATAATGAGGTGTAGTGGACATAACGAGGGGTAGGGAACATAACAAGGGGTAGTGGACATAACGAGGGGTAGGGAACATAAGGGGTAGTGGACATAATGAGGTGTAGTGGACATAACGAGGGGTAGGGGACATAACGAGGGGTAGTGGACATAACGAGGGGTAGTGGACATAATGAGGTGTAGTGGACATAACGAGGGGTAGTGGACATAATGAGGGGTAGTGGACATAACGAGGGGTAGGGGAACATAACAAGGGGTAGTGGACATAACGAGGGGTAGTGGACATAATGAGGTGTAGTGGACATAACGAGGGGTAGTGGACATAACGAGGGGTAGTGGACATAATGAGGGGTAGTGGACATAACGAGGGGTAGTGGACATAACGAGGGGTAGTGGACATAACGAGGGGTAGTGGACATAACGAGGGGTAGTGGACATAACGAGGGGTAGTGGACATAACGAGGGGTAGGGGGTATGAATCTAGCCTTTCAGAGTGAGGGACGTCAGATGCTGACTTGCTGAGGAAGGACCAGAGAAAAGGGAACAACAGCGACCTCCGGAGAGCGACAGGACTCGGAGAAGAAAACTCACAGATGTACAGATTACAAATTTGTTCGTAACGTTCGCCAGACTAGCCACGCTAGCTAGGCTAAAATACTGAAGGCTCTTCGGCAGTTAACGAGAGAAAACAGTCGTCATGGCGACTTCTTCCCCGTGTGGTTGTTTTGTTTATTAATCAACTGAATCATGATGATGATGAAAAAAAGAAAAACGACCACAGCTGTTAACTCTGTGTTGTTGCTGGGTGTGTTGTTATGGTGACACGTATGTGCAAACGTCACTACACAGTCCCTAATGGGCCCTTTCCACCAGCACAGGTCAGCTCAACCCAACTTGGCTTGATCGCTTTTCAATTACAACCCATTACCCGACCACAAGTGGGCGTGTAAGAGTGAAGCTGCTGCGATGTACTAGATTGTGCAACGTAAACGACAGCAGCAACAGTTAACACTCTCTACCAGTAGGCGGCGGTAACGCACCTCATTAATTGTTGGTAGCCGCCAGTAAAAACAGCAACAGAGGAAGAAGATGAGAAGAAATAAGATTGGAGGGACGGATCATATCATTACTTGCAGTGACACTGGAAGCACTGATGTGGCGTGGTTGGTAGCAAGCTCGCCTTGTAAGCCAGAGGTTCTGGATTCAAGCCCCTTTTCAGGCGAACAATGTTCTGTTTTTTTTCTCCATGATCTTGTTGCCAATCTGAAATCACTCCCTCACTACATTGACAATAAAGTCTTCCGAATCTGAATCTTTCTTATTTATTTATTTAACCTTTAATTAACCAGGAAAAGTCCCACTGAAATCAAAAACCTCTTTTACTAGGGAGTCCTGGCCAAGAGGCAGCAACCATAAGAATAAGCAGAATCTGAGTCAATCGATCGATCCATCCATCCATCCATCTATCTTATCTCTCTCTCTCTGTCTCAACAAGATCATGGAGAAAAAACAGAATAATGTTCGCCTGAAAAGTGACTTGAATCCAGGCCTTTCAGGTTACAAAGCAAACTTGCTACCAATTGTGCCACAGAGGAGCTTACATATGCAGTGCAAGTAATGATATGATCCGTTCCTCCCATCTTACTTCTTCTTCCTCTGTTCCTGTCTTTACTGGCGGCTGGCTAACAATTCATGAGGTTCGTTACCGCCACTTACTGGTAGGGGGTGTGAACTGTCGCTCATTTAATGATGTCACTCTCTGACCCTGACATCTGATTGGCTAACCCCTTGGCCAATAGGAGGCATGCAGTGAGATGACGTCAGACATAGCTCGCTTCAGCACGCTCAGAACCTCGACAAAGCCGGTACAGAAAAAGTATCACCTCAGCTCAGAAAACCCCCCAGTGGAAAAGCCCAATAACCGAGAAGAGGTCAGGTGAGCAGAAGAGTGATGGTGGAAAAGGGGCATTACGTGCCCGAACATAAATGCAGCAGTGGAGTCCCAGTTCCTAGGAGATTACAAAGCCCTGCCCCTGTGGCTTTAATTGGAGGGTGAAGTGGTAGTGGGTGAGGGCTAGTTGTTGGAAGTAGGGGGATCATTGGGACTGGGCCATTATCTGCAGTAAAACTCCTTGATTTTCACCAATACTTTAAAGGGACTTGAGGCAGGAATTTTAAAAAAAACAAAATAAATGTCCCTTTTTTTCATACTAATGGGTGATGAAGCGCTAAACAGCAAAAATAACGTTTCCACCACGTTTCTCTCCGTTGCCTTGAACAGGCTGTGTGCTGCATAAAGCTGCAATTCGGTGTCCGAATTTCCCGCGCTGCCCTGCGGACGTGACGTCAAATGACGCTACATCCGCAGTTTTGATGCAGGAAAAAGACGGTCACGTTAAATTAAAACACTGTAAGCGAAAGTTATGGATTCTTCTGCCGTCAGAATACGATCTAGATCAACTGAAAGACACTAAAAAGTTTAACTACGGAGAAAAAGGTGAGTAAAGAACATTATAGCTTCAGTTTGTGCTCCTGTGATGGCTTGGCTGGTGGCTGCAGTTACCTGAAGCGCCAGTCGCGGCAGTCGCGAGTTTCGTTTCATAATCTTGCCTCAAGTCCCTTTAAGTAGAATGACCAAACGAACGAGTACTATTGTCCTGTGAGCCCAGATTTATCCATCTTCCTACACACTTTTCGGGGCCGCGCGTTCCCGATGCGCGCTTCCGTAGTACAGCTGAGACGAGCAGCTGCTACTCAGACAACGACAAAAACACAATTAGAGAAACTCTGAACTCACAGCACAATAGAACTCATTCATTCTACTTAAAGCTTTGATGAAATGAATGAGTTTTACTGCAGATGATGTCTTATAGAGAGGCTGCCCCGTCTCCGCCATGATACTGGACGTTCATCGAAGGGCAACTCAATGTAATATCTCCCAAAGGACTCAAAGTGAAGCAGGAACTTTACCAGTGAGTGTTTGTTTGTATAAACTCCTAGAAAAAAGGTCCAGGTTGAAAAAAAAGAAAGTTCTCCTCGAATCAGTGTACTGATTGGTGGATTGTCTCCGTTGTCATGATAAATGACTGGAACGTCCCGTTTCCCTACTGTAACTCTAAAAACGTGGACCTGGGATCAAACTCAGGGATGACAGCAGTACCGTGAGGTCAGAGCCAGGACGTGACTGTTGCAGGCGTCGTTGCCGTCCTCCCAGCTCTCCGTTCTCCTCCCTCGCTCCTCTGTCCTCATGACCGGGTTTCTGCCCCGTTCTGCACCAGCTCCACCCTGAAAACCAGAGCAGCCATGTTACAGCCTGGAGACCTCGTCCCTCAGAGGAGCTCCGGGACACCCCTGGAAAGACGATGTCACCTCAACAGCCAGGACTTTACAGAGAAAGGAACGATGCAGCAAACCAACCTCCTACAGCTGGAAGCAATCTGGGTCACGTTTGTTTGTAGGATACTGAACTATAAAGTGTTTTAATAAAAGAGGGGTAAAAACTACTTTTATTTGCTTTTAAGTGCCTGAGCGGTCTTGCCCCGCAACACCTCTCTGAGCTCCTCTGCCCCTACCCTCCTTCTCGGTCTCTGAGGTCGGCTGACCAGCTCCTCCTCAGAGGGGACCGGGCTTTTGCAGTGGCTGCACCGAAACTCTGGAATAAGTTGCCATTGCACATCCGACAGGCCTCTTTTGCACAGTTTCTAAGTCTCATCTTAAACCTTATTTGTTCCCCGTCAACATGATATGTTGACATTTTGATTGTTTTTGATTTGTTTTGACTGCTTTCTAGTTCTATATTTTTATGTTAGCTCTATTAATTTTATTATAATTGTTTTGTCTTATGTTTGTACACTGTAGCACTTTGGTCAACTTTGTTGTTTTAAAAGTGCATTATAAATAAAGTTAATATTGCTATTTCACAGCTAAGAGGTGTCAACAACGACAGAAAGTCTTAATGCGTCTGTGTTACAGCAGCAGCACCATATCCTGGTCACATGCTGGCTCTGGTACCTACAATCCTTACATCATCGGTTCGTTCAGCTGGGAGAAGCACCTGAAACATCCTGAAAACCACACACAACCACAGACGAGGCCGTCGTTTATTTCTGAGGGAAATCACTCACCCATCCAGCTGATACTGCTCAGATACAGGTCAGTTAAGGGTCAGTTGCTGGTCAGATACAGGTCAATTACGGGTCACATACGGGTCAGCTATGGGTCAGATACAGGTCAGCTACGGGTCAGCTATGGGTCAGATACAGGTAAGATACGGGTCAGCTATGGGTCAGATACAGGTAAGATACGGGTCAGCTATGGGTCAGATACAGGTCAGCTACGGGTCAGCTATGGGTCAGATACAGGTAAGATACGGGTCAGCTATGGGTCAGATACAGGTAAGATACGGGTCAGATACAGGTCAGCTACGGGTCAGATACAGGTAAGATACGGGTCAGATACAGGTAAGATACGGGCCAGATACAGGTCAGCTACGGGTCAGCTACGGGTCAGATACAGGTAAGATACGGGTCAGATACAGGTAAGATACGGGCCAGATACAGGTCAGCTACGGGTCAGCTACGGGTCAGATACAGGTCAGCTACGGGTCAGCTATGGGTCAGATACAGGTCAGCTACGGGTCAGCTATGGGTCAGATACAGGTAAGATACGGGTCAGCTATGGGTCAGATACAGGTCAGCTACGGGTCAGCTATGGGTCAGATACAGGTAAGATACGGGTCAGCTATGGGTCAGATACAGGTAAGATACGGGTCAGATACAGGTAAGATACGGGCCAGATACAGGTCAGCTACGGGTCAGCTACGGGTCAGCTACGGGTCAGATACAGGTAAGATACGGGTCAGATACAGGTCAGCTACGGGCCAGATACAGGTCAGCTACGGGTCAGCTACGGGTCAGATACAGGTAAGATACGGGTCAGATACAGGTAAGATACGGGCCAGATACAGGTCAGCTACGGGTCAGCTACGGGTCAGATACAGGTAAGATACGGGTCAGATACAGGTAAGATACGGGTCAGATACAGGTAAGATACGGGCCAGATACAGGTAAGATACGGGCCAGATACAGGTAAGATACGGGCCAGATACAGGTAAGATACGGGCCAGATACAGGTAAGATACGGGCCAGATACAGGTAAGATACGGGTCAGCTATGGGTCAGATACAGGTAAGATACGGGCCAGATACAGGTAAGATACGGGCCAGATACAGGTAAGATACGGGCCAGATACAGGTCAGCTACGGGTCAGCTATGGGTCAGATACAGGTAAGATACGGGCCAGATACAGGTAAGATACGGGCCAGATACAGGTCAGCTACGGGTCAGCTATGGGTCAGATACAGGTAAGATACGGGCCAGATACAGGTAAGATACGGGCCAGATACAGGTCAGCTACGGGTCAGCTACGGGTCAGATACAGGTAAGATACGGGCCAGATACAGGTCAGCTACGGGTCAGCTACGGGTCAGATACAGGTAAGATACGGGTCAGATACAGGTAAGATACGGGTCAGATACAGGTAAGATACGGGTCAGATACAGGTAAGATACGGGTCAGATACAGGTAAGATACGGGTCAGATACAGGTAAGATACGGGCCAGATACAGGTAAGATACGGGCCAGATACAGGTAAGATACGGGCCAGATACAGGTAAGATACGGGTCAGATACAGGTAAGATACGGGTCAGATACAGGTAAGATACGGGCCAGATACAGGTAAGATACGGGTCAGATACAGGTAAGATACGGGTCAGATACGGGTCAGATACAGGTAAGATACGGGTCAGATACAGGTAAGATACGGGTCAGATACAGGTAAGATACGGGTCAGATACAGGTAAGATACGGGTCAGATACAGGTAAGATACGGGTCAGATACAGGTAAGATACGGGTCAGATACAGGTAAGATACGGGTCAGATACAGGTAAGATACGGGTCAGATACAGGTAAGATACGGGCCAGATACAGGTAAGATACGGGCCAGATACAGGTAAGATACGGGTCAGATACAGGTAAGATACGGGTCAGATACAGGTAAGATACGGGCCAGATACAGGTAAGATACGGGTCAGATACAGGTAAGATACGGGTCAGATACAGGTAAGATACGGGTCAGATACAGGTAAGATACGGGCCAGATACAGGTAAGATACGGGCCAGATACAGGTAAGATACGGGCCAGATACAGGTAAGATACGGGCCAGATACAGGTAAGATACGGGCCAGATACAGGTATGACATGGGCCAGATACAGACAGATACTGGTATGGTACAGGTCAGATACAGGTCAGATACTGGTCAGATACAGGTCAGATGCAGGTCAGATACGGGTCAGATGCTGGTCGGATACTGGTCAGATACTGGCAGGGTACAGGTCAGATGCAGGTCAGATACGGGTCAGATGCTGGTCGGATACTGGTCAGATACTGGCAGGGTACAGGTCAGATGCAGGTCAGATACGGGTCAGATGCTGGTCGGATACTGGTCAGATACTGGCAGGGTACAGGTCAGATACAGGTCAGATACTGGTATGGTACAGGTCAGATACGGGTCAGATACAGGTAAGATACGGGTCAGATACAGGTAAGATACGGGTCAGATACAGGTAAGATACGGGTCAGATACAGGTAAGATACGGGTCAGATACAGGTAAGATACGGGCCAGATACAGGTAAGATACGGGCCAGATACAGGTAAGATACGGGCCAGATACAGGTAAGATACGGGTCAGATACAGGTAAGATACGGGTCAGATACAGGTAAGATACGGGCCAGATACAGGTAAGATACGGGTCAGATACAGGTAAGATACGGGTCAGCTATGGGTCAGATACAGGTAAGATACGGGTCAGATACAGGTAAGATACGGGTCAGATACAGGTAAGATACGGGTCAGATACAGGTAAGATACGGGCCAGATACAGGTAAGATACGGGCCAGATACAGGTAAGATACGGGCCAGATACAGGTAAGATACGGGCCAGATACAGGTAAGATACGGGCCAGATACAGGTAAGATACGGGCCAGATACAGGTATGACATGGGCCAGATACAGACAGATACTGGTATGGTACAGGTCAGATACAGGTCAGATACTGGTCAGATACAGGTCAGATGCAGGTCAGATACGGGTCAGATGCTGGTCGGATACTGGTCAGATACTGGCAGGGTACAGGTCAGATACAGGTAAGATACGGGTCAGATACAGGTAAGATACGGGCCAGATACAGGTAAGATACGGGCCAGATACAGGTAAGATACGGGCCAGATACAGGTAAGATACGGGCCAGATACAGGTAAGATACGGGCCAGATACAGGTATGACATGGGCCAGATACAGACAGATACTGGTATGGTACAGGTCAGATACAGGTCAGATACTGGTCAGATACAGGTCAGATGCAGGTCAGATACGGGTCAGATGCTGGTCGGATACTGGTCAGATACTGGCAGGGTACAGGTCAGATGCAGGTCAGATACGGGTCAGATGCTGGTCGGATACTGGTCAGATACTGGCAGGGTACAGGTCAGATGCAGGTCAGATACGGGTCAGATGCTGGTCGGATACTGGTCAGATACTGGCAGGGTACAGGTCAGATACAGGTCAGATACTGGTATGGTACAGGTCAGATACGGGTCAGATACAGGTCAGATGCTGGTCGGATACAGGTCAGATGCTGGTCGGATACTGGTCAGATACTGGCATTGTACAGGTCAGATACTGGTCCCTGGACTCTCCTGGACCCCAGAAACAAGATGAAGGTACAGATTCATCGGATGTTCACAGATGTTTTCATCAAGTTCTCCACCAAGTTCTCCACTCGTGCTCTGCACGGGCCTAATATCTGAGCCCGAGTCCGGCCCTGGCCCGAAGCGGTGGAGCCCCAGCCCGGCCCGGCCCGACAGATTTTTGAAAGTCTTCAGGCCGGAACCCGAATAAAGCCCGACTTTTTTCCCTCCTTTAACCAGGCTTTCATTAAAACATGTTCATTGGGGATCTTGGCGTGACATTGCGCCATTATATTTTTGATTAAAAATAAAATGGCGTATAATTAATTACGGTCTCTGGACCCGGATTCTGGACTGGGATCATGTGACCTCTGACCTTGGCCTTCTTCTCCTCCTCCTGCTTCTCCAGCTCAGCGATGCGCAGGCTCAGAGCCTCCCAGTGCATGATGGGAAGTCCCAAGTTGTCACAGCCTTCATCCTCCTCTTCATCACTCCTCCTGTCATCCTCGGCCTCGTTGCTCTCCTTCTCCTCCCTCTGCTCCCTCCGTCGCTCCTTCTCTCCCTCCATCTGCAACACAGCCGGGGAGTTAGTTCACCAGATAATCCGCATTAACTAACCTGGTCCTCCTGGTCCACCATGATCCACAACCAGACTGAGCTGCTAGTTTACGGTTAACTCACTGAGCTGATGGTTTACAGTTAACTCAACAAGCTGCTAGTTCACCGTTAACTCAACAGGTTTCTAGTTTATGGTTAACTCAATAAGCTGCTAGTTTACAGTTAACTCAACAAGCTGCTAGTTTATGGTTAACTCAATAAGCTGCTAGTTCACCGTTAACTCAACAAGTTTCTAGTTTATGGTTAACTCAATAAGCTGCTAGTTTACAGTTAACTTAACAAGCTGCTAGTTTATGGTTAACTCAATAAGCTGCTAGTTTACAGTTAACTTAACAAGCTGCTAGTTTATGGTTAACTCAATAAGCTGCTAGTTTACGGTTAACTCACTGAGTTGCTGGTTTACCGTTAACTCAACAAGCTGCAACTACACAGTTAACTCTCCAAGCTGCTGATTATCAACAGTTAACTCACCACACTAAGCTGCTAGTTATGCATAGTTAACACATGACACTAAGCTGTTAGTTATCCAGTTTACTTACCACACTGGGCTGATAGTTATCCAGTTAAATCACCACATTGAGTTACTAGTTATCCATGGATAATTCACCACAACAAGCTGCTAGTTATCGAGCCTAAACTCACTAAGCGCCTAGTTATAGTTAATCCACTACACTGAGCTACTGGTTAACTCACCAGGAGTCGCTAGTTATGCACAGTTAACTAAGCTGGAATCGCTGGAAGTGAAGTCAGGATCTCTGCCACATCGTCAGCTCGTCCCGCTCCTCCTGTTTCTCCAGTTTCCCCGCAGTTTGTCCACAAGTTTCCCCGCAGTTTCTCCTCCGTTTCCCCGCAGTTTGTCCACAAGTTTCCCCGCAGTTTCTCCTCCGTTTCCCCGCAGTTTGTCCACAAGTTTCCACGCAGTTTCTCCTCCGTTTCCCCGCAGTTTGTCCACAAGTTTCCCCGCAGTTTCTCCTCCGTTTCCCCGCAGTTTGTCCACAAGTTTCCACGCAGTTTCTCCTCCGTTTCCCCGCAGTTTGTCCACAAGTTTCCACGCAGTTTCTCCTCCGTTTCCCCGCAGTTTGTCCACAAGTTTCCACGCAGTTTCTCCTCCGTTTCCCCGCAGTTTGTCCACAAGTTTCCCCGCAGTTTCTCCTCCGTTTCCCCGCAGTTTGTCCACAAGTTTCCACGCAGTTTCTCCTCCGTTTCCCCGCAGTTTGTCAGTTTATCGTCCAGTTGCTCCGCAGTTTGTCCTCAGTGTCCCCGCAGTTTCTCGTCTCTGTCCAGCAGCTGGAGGTCGGGTCCACGTCCAGTCCTCCTGGGTCTGGACCGGCCTCTTCGCCTTTGTCCGCCGTGTTTTTCTGCAGCCAGGTTTCCACCCTCCTGTTCCACGCACACGGGGAAACTTCAGGAATGTCTTGGGAAGCACGCGCCCGCAAGCTGAGACATTCCATTGCGGAACTTCCTGTTGGAACCTCCAGAATAAAAGTCTAGATATCAGGGTCCAGTCCGGGATCCGGACCATCCGGATGGTCACTGCAGGTTTCTGAAACTTGGTGGTCTACGAGGCTGAAGTTAGACCCGTTCTGTGAAACTGGTTTTCTCTTTGTGAAAATGCAAATTAGGATCATAAATTACCTTTTTTGTAGCCCATCTATACGACTTTAGACCAGGGGGAGAGGCCGAGGTCCAAAAACTGCAAATGGCAGTTGCCCTTTCTAGAAACGTTTCGGCTGCGGCACTTGCCGTTTTCTCAGTGGTCTGCCTTTTTCCAACAACCCGCCTCTCAGTGTTTTGCTACTGTGGACAGATGGAGATGGAAACTTTATTTTATTTAACTTATAATCTACCATTTTTAGCACATTATTTCATGAAGGGTTTTTTTCGTGTTTTTATCCATGCTGTTGTTAATAGTTCCGATTATTTTAAGTAGCCTAATTAAAATTCTGGTGAACTCCTTTTATTTCCTCCAGGATCTTTCTCGCTGTGGGGTTCTGCCTGCTCATTCTGGGGGCTCCGGGGATGATCGGACTTTTGTCTGGGCGGTTGGGGGTCTGCAGCCTCACAGTGATGGTTTGGACCCGAGCCTGCCCCGATCTTGGAGTTTCTGGTGTAGTAGCTGCTTATGTGGACATGTGTGGACTGGTCAATCTTTCGCCGTTCTTACACAGTGATGACTGCTGATAGGCGAGCAGCTCTGTCCCACCGGCTTTTGCTGTTTTAAAACGGCAGTGGCCACATATTTGCTTTAATGCAGATGTGCTACAAGTTAAGTTTTTCCTAGGTAGAAATTGGCTAACAATTATTTTGGGATAAAATCATGGACATAAGGATATGAGAATAAAGTTTTATACACAGGACTTCAGCTTTCACTGTCAGGCTGGTTTTGTGGAGCACAGAGAGAACTGCAGTGGCCAGGATGCGGTGGGAGCTGTCCCTGTCCCAATACATCCTTTAACAAATAGACAGTCATCTGCATTAATTTTTTGTGAGAATAATAAAGTCATGATAAAACATAAAGTAATGGGTCTAATTTCCCAAATGAATTACTTAATATGTAGTGCATTGTTTAAGTGTTTAAGAATTAGCCTACTATGATTTTCAGCCATGCCAAGTTTTCATCAATTACAGTCATATATGGGCAAATATAAGGACATTGGCAGATAACACCCCAGAGGAGTAAGAAATCCAAGTCCACCCCAATGCAAGAGAAGAACTGCCTCACAAAAACCACAAACAGATCATTTTACCTCCTGGATATAGTTTGTACAGGGCGCCACAAGCTACGCATGTAGGCCCACTTATTTTGTACATTTTCTTGAGAAGTTGCTCAGAGTCATAACACCTTTGAAATAAACAACAACAATTAAAGTAATCATTGAAAAAAATGCTCTAAAACATGTTTTATTGGACAATTTCAACTTACTCTCCAGCCATTTATAATAAAAGCAAAACAGCAAAAGCCGGTGGGACAGAGCGGCTCGCCTATTTAACAGCGGCCATCACTGTGTAAGAACGGTGAAAGATTGACCAGTCCACACATGTCCCACATAAGCGGCCACTACACCAGAAACACCAAGATCAGGGCAGGCTCGGTCCCACACCATCACTGCGAGGCTGCAGCGCGAGACCCCCAACCGCCCAGACAAAAGTCCGATCATCCCCGGAACCCCCAGAATGAGCAGGCAGAACCCCACAGCGAGAAGGATCCTTGAGGAAATAAAAGGAGTTCACCAGAATTTCAACTAGGCTACTTAAAATAATCGGAACTATTAACAACAGCATGGATAAAAACACGAAAAAAAAACCTTTATGAAATAATGTGCTAAAAATGATAGATTATAGTGCGTTAAGTTAAATAAAAAAAAGTTTCCATCTCCATCTGTCCACAGTAGCAAAACACTGAGGGGCGGGTTGTTGGAAAAAGGCAGACCACTAAGAAAACGGCAAGTGCCGCAGCCGAAAATTTGCCATTTCTAGAAAAGGCACCTGCCATTTTTGGATCTTGGCGCTGCTGAGACCAGGGGTTTTATTTATAAAACTGTGTGTAAGATCCTAACTGATGTGGTGGGGGCGTGATAGATGGTGGATAATGGAAGAAGACACAACATGAGAACGTAAAATAAGATTTATTTAAAGTTATGAAGATCCAACAACCCCACCTGGGGCTTAGGGCCCCAGCAAAATAAGGTGCAGATTCGTTCCTGTTTAGGAAAGACAGATGTGAGAGCACTTGTTCCTAGTGTAATGAGAGCTCCCCAATACACTAAAAGTGAACGTACGCCCAAAACCAAAAGTTTGCATATGCCCCAAAACATTCAGATTCATAAAACTATGCGTAAGCGCAGATTCAAGCAGTTTCACCTTTATAGATCACAGTCTTCCTGGAGGTTTGCACAGGTGAATTTGGGTCATGTCCCGCCCCCTACACGCCCACATTCTACCATAAACGGTCAATGCAAAGCACCTCATGGATGTTTCTGCATATAGATGCTGAGGAGTTGTCGTCCCAGCGTATGGCCCCGCCCCTCCGAATGGCGTTCCGCCATGTTTGTTGTTCACTTGCTGAGAGCTACGTTGGTCGTGGTGGAGATGCTGGGTTATGATGTTGAGTGAAGGACTGTGCCAGGTCTTCGCACAATCAAGATGATAAAAAAGACAAAAAAGGGCATGTTACAGTTTTTCAAGATCCCTGGTTTGAAAAGAAAAAAATCAAGGATTGTAAATTGCAGAAGGCGCCGAATGTCTGACAGCTGCAGCCTGAAGGAAAGAGATCAGCTTCATGCTGTGTTCTCCAGTGATCTCTGTGTGACTGATGGTTGTGGTATTCTTCAAAAACTCCCCAGTGATGCTGTCCTTGCAGACAGAGGTTTTAATAATGAGGAATCAATCAGTACGATGTGCGCCACGATGAAGATCCTTCCTTCACGAACGGCCATGCACAGCTGGGAGTGGCCAGGTGTCATCGTGTTTGCAGGAACAGGTAAACTGTATTCCAGTCGTACCTGTGAAGATGCTGCTTTGCTGTGAGAATGAACCGGAAACTACGACCCTGGATAAGATCCTCCTTGTTTGCTGTGCATTTGCAAACGTATGCTAAAGTGTTGTTGCCAAGACGAGCACTCAAGCTAACATGAGTTGATGAAAACTCCGCTTTTATCTGTCATTTACTCTGTTCCACACCACTGATACCTGCCTCGGTCTGACAGCTTATTTTGGTCTTAAACAAATCTGGGGCATATTCCAAAAAGGAGGCTTAGTGGCTTAGCTGGCTATGTTAACCCAGATTAAACGGTAACCTTGGGTTTCCTGTTCCAAAATGGCTGATCTAGCTAAGTTTATCCAGGAACATAATGCTGTGAACATAACGTGGTCGGGAGCAGGTTTTTTTCCAGGCTATTTTAACTTATCTGCTTTGTTTCAGAGAGCAGCGCCCCCTGCAGTCAGACGGTGGCATTTGTGTTTGAAAAAGGTCCCGTAGATGTAGGGGCTTAAACTACACGTGCCATTCACCTTAATAATATGATTAGACCGCGTCTCCACATCTGTCACATCCAGGAATGATATAGTTTCCGCACACAGTCGCTTTTTTATCTCACTTGATCCCAAATACAGGTGAATGTGGGCATCTGCAGGGAGATAAAGATACCCCCCAAATCTCCCGCCCCCAGCTGGGGTCCGCAGCCTTCACGATCCAAAGAGACATTTTTCACCTCAACCAGCGAAATAAATGTCGCAAATGTTCCATGTCCTTAAAAAAAGGGAACATCATTTTTGAGAAATACTTCGGGCATTTTAAAGGAGCACAGTTTTAT
This sequence comes from Atherinomorus stipes, assembly GCA_023101725.1. Lineage (NCBI taxonomy): Eukaryota > Metazoa > Chordata > Actinopteri > Atheriniformes > Atherinidae > Atherinomorus > Atherinomorus stipes. Next base: position 125,242 of record JALJCO010002362.1, read on the forward strand.
TTATTATTTTGGGTTTAGAAAAAAAAACGTACAAAAAGAAGATCGATGGATTTTCTTCAATCAGATTGTCTTCATTTCTACTTTACAGTCTAAAAAAAGGTTGAATGAATAAATAAAAATATAGATGTGGGGAATCATGAGGGGAAAAGCCAGATAACCTAATGACTACTTTCGGTGTCATGTTGTGGTGATTCAACGAAATTATTCTATAAAAAAAAACCTACAAATGTTATATTTAAAAAACATTTGCTGGTTCTTCATTATTTTTAGTCAAAAAGAGCCATTATGGAAAGTCAAAGAGCCACTTGTGGCTCTGAAGAACAGGTTGCAGACTCCTGACCCAGACCCTGATCCAGACCCTGATCCAGACCCTGATCCAGACTCCTGACCCAGACCCTGATCCAGACCCCTGACCCAGACCCTGATCCAGACCCTGATCCAGACCCTGATCCTAATCCTGGGACACAAACCAGTCACAATGTGGCCTCCAGCAAAACCCACATCATGAATGAAATGATGTAAGGAGAGATTCCAGTGTTTGCCTGGTCTGAGGGTCCGTCCTTGTCCTGGTCTGAGGGTCTGTCCTGGTCCTGGTCTGAGGGTCTGTCCTGGTCCTGGTCTGAGGGTCCGTCCTTGTCCTGGTCTGAGGGTCCGTCCTGGTCCTGGTCTGTCCTGGTCCTGGTCTGAGGGTCCGTCCTGGTCCTGGTCTGAGGGTTCGTCCTGGTCCTGGTCTGAGGGTCCGTCCTGGTCCTGGTCTGAGGGTCTGTCCTTGTCCTGGTCTGAGGGTCTGTCCTTGTTCTGGTCTGAGGGTCCATCCTGGTCCTGGTCTGAGGGTCCGTCCTGGTCCTGGTCTGTCCTGGTCCTGGTCTGAGGGTCCGTCCTGGTCCTGGTCTGAGGGTCTGTCCTGGTCCTGGTCTGAGGGTCTGTCCTGGTCCTGGTCTGAGGGTCCGTCCTGGTCCTGGTCTGAGGGTCTGTCCTGGTCCTGGTCTGAGGGTCTGTCCTGGTCCTGGTCTGAGGGTCCGTCCTGGTCCTGGTCTGAGGGTCCATCCTGGTCCTGGTCTAAGGGTCCGTCCTGGTCCTGGTCTGAGGGTCTGTCCTTGTCCTGGTCTGAGGGTCCGTCCTGGTCCTGGTCTGAAGGTCCGTCCTGGTCCTGGTCTGTCCTTGTCCTGGTCTGAGGGTCCATCCTGGTCCTGGTCTGAGGGTCCGTCCTGGTCCTGGTCTGAAGGTCCGTCCTGGTCCTGGTCCGTCCTGATCCTGGTCTGAGGGTCCGTCCTGGTCCTGGTCCGTCCTGGTCCTGGTCTGAGGGTCCGTCCTGGTCCTGGTCCGTCCTGGTCCTGGTCTGAGGGTCCGTCCTGGTCCTGGTCCTGGTCTGAGGGGCCGTCCTGGTCCTGGTCTGAGGGGCCGTCCTGGTCCTGGTCTGAGGGTCCGTCCTGGTCCTGTCCCGATGATCACACATGCAGCATCAGGACTTGAGGGAAAATCACTGTGATTAAATATTTCACAAACATTTCAGTGTAAACAGTCTGAAGAAAAGCAGCTTCTCCATTTTTATTGTAGCCACAGATTTTTATCATGATGTTTAACTGGTAACATCTGATAACTCAATGAAACAGGATCAGATAAACTGAAACCAACCGGTTGTTAGAATAAAGCTGACAATCAGATAACGTAAATCATCAGTAGTACGGTAAGTTACTGCGTTTTACATCCTTACACGCTGACTTTGCTGCAATCCGAGAAGGGGTTGTAGCGAAAACTGTGGTCTGGTCCGGACCACTGGTCCGTGCCACGGACCACCATGTAATTAGTGGTCCTTGCCACCAGGGGGCGTCTGGCTCTGGTCCGGACCATGGTGTAATGAGTGGTCCATCCCGCTCGAAGGCATCTGTCTCACTGGTCCGTGCAGTCATTCTTACCACTGGCCACAGAGCTGAAAGCCAATTTCTATAGTTTTAGATTAAGTTTGATACTTCTGATACCCGTATTGTCTTTTGTTATTTGTTCTGGTTTTTATTTGTCTTCATTCATTTGTTTATCAACGGGTAAGCAAATGAATGATGACAAAGTTCTTTGTAATTAATGAATGAATTGACTTTTGACAAGTTGCTCATCCTGTATGTAATTAGATACCCAAATATCATACTTATTAGTAGCTTTCCTTGCCACGGACCACAGTGTAATGAGTGGTCCGTCCAACTCAGTCATCTGGCTCACTGGTCCGTCTGCTGGTCTGCGGCGGACCACAGTGTAATTAGTCGTCCGTCCCGCTAGAGGGCGTCTGGCTCACTGGTTCGTCTTCTTGTCCCCGGCATGGACCACAGTAATGAATGATCCGTCCCGCTCAGGCGTCTGGATCAGTGGTTCGGACCACTTTGGATATTCAATTACAAGATGAGAAGAGGCCTAATACCACCAGCAGGAAACGTGGTAGGATTGTGCAGTGTTGGGATCAGCCAGATGTTGAGCTTCTATTTTAGATAAATAACATTAACACGTAGGCTTGAGTCCACTAATAAAACAGTAAGTAATTGGGTCCCACACATTAGTTACTATCAATTTATTCCTTCATTGAAAAACAACAGCCTACTTAAACTGCAGTGGATGGACTTAAATAAAATCAGAATGAATAAACAAAGTGCAAAACAAGTGTATCAGAATTATTAAACTTAATTTCAAACTATGGAGTAGAAATTGGCTTTCAGCTCTGTGGCCAGTGATAAGAATAACCACACGGGCCAGTGAGACAGACGCCTTCTAGCGGGACGGACCACTAATTACACTGTGGTCGGGGCCGCAGACCAGCAGATGGACCAGTAGTCTGGACCAGAGCCAGACGCCCCCTGGTGGCAGGGACCACTAATTACACTGTGGTCCGGCGCAGACCAGCAGATGGACCAGTGAGCCAGACGCCCTCTAGTGGGAGGGACCACTAATTACACCATGGACCATGCTGGGGACCAGCAGACGGACCAGTGAGCCCGATGCCTGAGTTGGACAGACCACTTATTAATGTGGTCTGTGGCATGGACCAGTGGTCCGGACCACTGATCCAGACACCTGAGTGCAAAGGACCACTTATTAATATGGTCCATGGCAAGGAACGCTGCTAATAAGAATGATCTTTGTATTTAGGCTAATTACCAACAAGATGAGCATCAGCATGAGGAAATAATAAATGAACAAACTGTCTGGTGATAAGCACTCACAGCAGTTCAAAGAGAATCAATCCTCAGATTAAGTCCACTCATAACATACAGTGATCGCACCCATCAGTAGCCTATCAATTTATTAATTTATTACAAAGAACAACAGGTAACCAAATAGATTAACCTGAATAAATTCAAAATAAATAACCAGAAAGCAAAACCAAGGGTATTAGAAATCTTAAATTGAATTTAAAACAGCAGAAATTGCCTTTCAGCTCTGTTATCAGTGGCAAGAATGAAGGCAGGGACCAGAGAGCCAGATGCCCTCTAGCGGGAGGGACCACTAATTACACCGTGGTCCATGCTGGGGACCAGCAGATGGACCAGTGAGCCCGATGCCTGAGTTAGACGGACCACTTATTAATGTGGTCCGTAGCATGGACCAGTGGTCCGGACCACTCATCCAGACACTTGAGTGCAACGGACCACTTATTAATGTGGTCCATTTCAAGGAACACTGCTAATAAGAATGATCTTTGTATTTAATTAGGCTACCAGCAAGATGAGCATCAGCATGAGGAAATAATAAATGAACAAACTGTCAGGTGATTCATGAACAAACTGTCCGGTAATAAGCATCACAGCGGTTCAAAGAGAATCAATTCTCAGATTAAGTCCACTAATAAAATACAGTGATCGCACAAATTTGTGTCAATTCATTCATTAGCCTATTACAAAGAACCAAATAGATGAACCTAAATAAATTTTGAATAAACAACCTGAAAGCAAAACCAAGGGTATCAGAAATATTAAACTTTATTTAAAACCATGGAATAGAAATTGGCTTTCAGTTCTGTGATCAGTAACAAAAATGACAGCACAGGCCAGAGAGGCAGACGCCTTCTAACGGGTTGGACCACTATTTACACTGTTGTCCGTGGTACGGACCAGCACCAGATGCCCTCTGGTGGCAAGGACCACTAATTACACGATGGTCCGGACCAGACCACCATTTTCCCTACAACCCCTGCTGTGCAATCCTCCACCAGCGGGCAGCGGGCGGTGCTGGATGCAGACGTGTTGCTTTTCCCACCAGTATTATCATTTTCTCCTCCTCATAAGCTTCACGGAGGACCTGTAATGCCGTCTGTGAACAGTAGGGGGCTCCACATTTAGCCATTTTCATGGTGATTTCTGCGCTCTGTAGATGACGCCTGTCATTTTCCTGCTTCACCAAGCCGGTGTTGTGCCCAAAAGAGACTGCTTGCCCAAAATTGACTGCCCTCGTCGGGACGGCGCGTAAGCGCGCATGCACGCTTGTCGGGGACGCGCGGAGCGTAAGCTCCAGCTCGTCAGCGTAGGAATCATGCGGACCGGAGCACGGAATCCATGAATGGCTTGGCAGCTACGAAGCTGCCGCCCAGACCAGTGCATGCTGCGTTCCATTTTCATCGGAACTGGGAAGTGGGAACTGGGGGGTGACGTCACACCCGACTAACTTGCGTTCCAGCTCACTGGTCGGAAAACCAGTTAGCAACCTAGCAAAACAACGTGTTTGCTAAGGCTACTGCTATTAGCCGTTGTTGGCACAGCTGGCGTTGTAGTTCACATATACCACATGAAAAATGTGAATTACACTACAGCAGCTTACAACATCTGTATAAACCAATACTACGTGTACGACTGATTTATGCAACAAAATATAAGTAAGAAGTGTAAATAAATGTAACATTACAGAAGCTTCTAAAACTGCTAACACAGGGCGCGGCCATCTTTAAATCTGAACTCGGAGCTGCGAGAGTTGTCCGACTTTCCGAGTGGGAAATCCAACTTCAGGGGGGCGTTCCAGTTGAAACTTCCTACTCGGAACTGGGAATTTCCGACTTCCGAGTTCAAATGGAACGCAGCATTAGTGACGGGGGAGACGCTCTACAAGCTCCCGCTTCTCGTTGGGGACAGAAACTGGAGAGTGCGGAAGTCGGTGTCCAAAAATAAGCAGCTACTCTCCAAAAACACCCAAAAGAGATGCTAGATTTGTCGCTTGTCGTTCTGACAAAGAGAAAGTCTCTAAATGGGTCGGCTAATAAAGTTGTTGTTTTCTGTTTTGGAATGACTTAAGTGCTCTCTCTTTCCCTCTTGTATCCTGATATCTTTACACATCAATCAATGAATTGGTCAATAAAGACACACACACGCACACACACATATGTATATATATATTTGGGATGCATGATATTGGAATTTTAGCCGATATCTGATATGCCGATATTTTAAAACTCGTGGCCCATAGCCGATATCAGTACCAATATTAAAGCTTAAAAATAAGTCTCAGTAACTATATATATATATATATATATATATATAAATCTCAGTTGATCTTTGACAGTCACTTTTCAGCAGACTGCCTGCCAAAAGGTGACTGCCCTTAATGCAGGTCATTTTTGGCAAGCGGTCACTTTTCGGCGAGCAGTTGTTTTTTGGCAGTACTGCTGAAAAACGACTGCTCGCCCAAAAGTGACTGCTTGCCAAAATATGACCTGCAATAAAGGGCAGTCACTTTTTGGCAGGCAGTCGTTTTTCAGCAGTACTGCCAAAAAACGACTGCTCGCCCAAAAGTGACTGCTTGCCAAAATATGACCTGCAATAAAGGGCAGTCTCTTTTTGGCAGGCAGTCATTTTTCGTCAGTACTGCCAAAAAACGCGCTCCGCGCGTCCCCGACAAGCGTGCATGCGCACTTACGCGCCGTTTCGACGAGGGCAGTCGATTTTGGGCCCCCGACAAGCGTGCATGCGCACTTACGCGCCGTTTCGACGAGGGCAGTCGATTTTGGGCCCCCGACAAGCGTGCATGCGCGCTTACGCGCCGTTTCGACGAGGGCAGTCGATTTTGGGCCCCCGACAAGCGTGCATGCGCGCCTACGCGCCGTCCCGACGAGGGCAGTCGATTTTGGGCAAGCAGTCTCTTTTGGGCACAACACCGGCCGAAGAAAGCTGATTCATAGCTGGAGTTGTGGAACCGACAGAGCGGGATACGTTTTCAGAGGATTTAGCGAGTCAGAGCTCAGGCTTTGTTGCAGCCTCCTTTCTGGAAAATGCTCCTGACACACCCTCATAACTGTTTTCTATCTTATAAATAAATACTTGAAACCACGTTAAATATCGTCCTCCTTACATGTTTATTGACAGCTCACATGTGTTTTCTTAACTAGCAGCATAACAGTTAACTGTGTAAAAAGGCAGAATAGCACTTCTCTAACATTCACAGAGCAAAATGACAAATGTCACCAGTTACAAACTAATTGTGAAGACTAAATAATTAACAATGATCAGCTGCATGTCTCCATGGAGGACGGAGGTAAGCGGTCCAGATTACTGTCCCACTCTGATCCAGCTCAGATAGGTCCAGTACGGATACGTCCCCTAAAATCTCCAGGTAACTCTTCTTTGTGTTAGACATTAATTATCCCCGTACGGCCTTTCTCTTTGCTCTTTTTTCCTCCAGTGTTAAAATTCCCGACAGCTCTCGTTTTGACAGTCAAACCTGTACAACCGTCATGGCGGCACGACTCCGCTTCACTCAGAATAGGGGATTATCACGCTTACCGGAAGTTCCCGGATTTTGGACACTTCCTCTTCCGGGCCATGTTAACGACAGCCGTTCCTGCTCTGTTATACTGTTTAAATCGGATAAACTCCAAACATATTGAAGTTTTCATTCTAGACTGAAGTGATACTGATCAAAAGCTGGATCAAAGCGATCGATGGGCCGCGGTGAAGGGCCGAACTTTATAATAAAACACACGTTTGTTTGTCCCCGGTGGGGCACGACACCGGCACTTCACAGCATGCTAGCATTAGCCAGCTAGCATTTACTGACGTGCTTAACATTGTGCGTCTTAAAACACACAAACATCTGAAAATCGGGTCTGTATCTCCCCGTTTCCAGTGGAACAACTGGGGACTGCCAAGAAAGGAGACGCTTTCAGATGCTTGTGTGTTTTCAGCCGCACAAAGTTAGGCACGTTATCAAGCTGGCTAATGCTTACAGGCTAACAGGACTGTGCAGTCTGCCGGCCACAAACAAACGTGTCGTTTTATTATAAAGTTCGGTCCTTCACCGCGGTGAATCGGTCGTTTTGATCCACTTCTTACTCAGCATCACTTCAGTCTGGAATGAAAACTTGGCATTGGCGTTTATCCGATTTACAAAGTTTAACAGAGTAGTAGCTGGCGGACTTTTGTTAGCAGGTTAGCATTCGCCAGCTTGATGACGTGCCTAACTTTGTGCGGCTGAAAACACACAAGCATCTGAAAGCGTCTCCTTTCTTGGCAGTCCCCAGTTGTTCCACTGGAAACGGGGGGTACAGACCCGATTTTCAGATGTTTGTGTTTTTTAAGACGCACAATGTTAAGCACGTCAGTAAACGCTAGCTGGCTAATGCTAGCATGCTGTGAAGTGCCGGTGTCGTGCCCCACCGGGGACAAACAAACGTGTGTTTTATTATAAAGTTCGGCCCTTCACCGCGGCGAATCGATCGCTTTGATCCAGCTTTTGATCCAGTATCACTTCAGTCTAGAATGAAAACTTATATATGTTTGGAGTTTATCCGATTTAAACAGTATAACAGAGCAGGAACGGCTGATGTTAACATGGCCCGGAAGAGGAAGTGCCAAATGTTTCAACTTCCGGAAGCCGGAACGCGGAAATGTGATAATCCCCTATTGTCACGTGACTCCTCAAGTTCTATAAATGAGCCAGCTGATCTGAGGCATTTAAAGGAGCCCTATGAAAAATGGACTTTTCAGAGCTTTTCAGCATGTTACTGAGTTATTTCCTCATGAAAAACTTCTTTTACGCGACAAAAGGCGGATTCTAACAGAGAGGTTCTAAGAACGCAGTTCCTCTGACTAACTACGCCTCCTGAATTTAGTTATCGGAACTACCCTTCACCTAGTGTGCATTCACACATGAGGGAGGACCTTGTTAGGGACCATGTGTGATGCAATCGTTGCGTCAGTGACAAATTTATGCCCCAGATGATCTGATACTAAACTGAGGTTTCTCATGTCTTTTATTCAAAGCTATTATAAAGCTAGCTTACCAGCTTTCCATCATCACAGTCATTTGTATCATGGACAAACTGATTAATCCAGGTGTGTCTGATCTCAGTAACTGGCCAGACACACCTGGATTAATCAGTTCGTCCAGTGATGAAAGACAGGAAACAAAGGAGCTACCTTAAGTTCAGGAAGTAGTGCAGTCATGCATAGAGCCCATTGTTTTGATTTAGATTATAGGCCTACTAGGTTAGTTTGGTTAATGTTAACATTAAGAGATTAGCTGTATATATATCCAATGGAAAAATAAGGATGACAGTGTTACTGAAACTTTTTTAAAGGATCTGATAAAAAAAACAAAAACGATGTAAATAAATTTTCATAACATCCTGAACTACATCAAAGTAAAGATCTCAGGTTAAATTTGGTCCACTTAATTTAACATTAGATTTTGACAATTTTAATTTCCTTTACTATTCCTAGGTTTGTTGTAAATAACAGATTGTAATGGCTGGATTTAATAAGGTTTAAATTTGGTATAAAAGTAAACGTATGGCAAACATCTAAATTTAGACTATAAATAGACGTTCATTAGCAGTCATTTAAACGTCTAAGATTAGACGAGCCGTATAGTTTTGGTATAAAAATAAACATTTGGCAAACGTCTAAATATAGACGTTTATGAATAGCCGTTTAAATAACGGCTAATATACGTCTAAGAACAGACGAGGCGTATAAACGTAGTCGTCTTTCAGACGTCTATTAGACGTCTAGTCTAAACTTAGACGACTAAAACACTTTCACTTTTAGACCACTGGTAGACCGATTTTAGCCGAGACGTCTAAGGACATTTAGACGTCTAATGGACGTCTTTTAGACCAAAAAATGCTCGGTGGGTAGTTTCATGCAATAGACCCCTGGTTGCGCGCGTAACTGCCAATGTTTGCAAACGGGAAACCCATCTATAGGAACTCCAAAAGGTTCCTACAGTCCGAAAGCGGCTAAACACGTATGCGCAGCATCGTAGCAAGACGCCCTCTTTGTTGAACAGAAACTCTTAGAGAATCCTAACCTATACACACTCTCTGAGGAAGAAACTAACAGCTGCAGGAAGATTTCCTCAGAGACAAACAGCCATCAGCTAACAGACATTTGATCCAGAGTTCGCGAGATTTATTCTTTTTTTTTAAGCTCTAGAGGACGGCAAGTTGGGAAAAATGTGGTTGCGTTCAGAGTTGGAGTTTAATGTACTGGAGGAATCGACTTCCCAGAAGTGGTTGGATTATATCTTAAGGAGCAGAAAAAAAAAAACTCAACTTTGTGTGTGAACTTCACTCCTGACAACATCATGATTCTTGGACAGTAAAGTGTTTTTTTTCTCTGGGATTACTTCTGAAACCTGACGCAGTTCCAACTATAAAAATGCCTCACGGACAGACAACAGCACCAGTGAGTGAAACACATCTCTCAGCGCAATGCTAACTGTTAGCCTATAATTTGTTCGCTAATTTACTTACTTGTCAGGGGTCTCTGTGGTACTTCTGTGGTACTGCGTGTACTTCCAACTCCATATCAGACTCTGGGTCGAGCGCATACAGCTCCATAACAGGCTGCTCCGTTTTATCCCGTCGATCGGAGTCCGATTATCCATCAATGTTTACAAATAACGTCCATGTGAGCTGCCGGTGCCGGTGTTAAGAACAATTCTGTGACCCTTCAGAATTTGTGTCTCTTCCGGGGCGACGTAAACATGAATTGCAATGGACTTTATGCACAACTCCACTACTTCCTGAACGTTAGCCAGTTCCTTTGCCCCCTGTCTTTCATTACTGGACAGACTGATTAATCCAGGTGTGTCTGGCCATTGTCCTCGTGGTTTCCAAGGTCAGACACACCTGGGTTAATCAAATCGTCCAACGATGAAAGACAGGAAGAAAAGGAGCTGGCTTAAATTAGGAAGTGGTGGAGCTGTGCATAAAGCCCATTGGTCGAGAGCTTCTGTGGTTCAGTACAGTCAGCCATCTTACTTCCGTGCTGGAAATTAGACGCATAAAAAAACTAATATTTACACCAAATTAGTTTCTATAGTGGCGACGGAACATATTTAGCTTATTAAATGCCTGTATTTGACTTTTGGAACCTTTGAAAAGCTGATACAGCTCCTTTAAAGCTTAATAGTGGTGACCAGAAAGACAGTCATGTCATCAGTCTTCTCTGGACCGAAAAGACAATAAAACGCAATTTCATGGAGACTGAAGTGGAGGTGCTTGTTGGTGAGGTGGAGCCTCCAAAAAACATTTGATTTAGGCGTCACAGTGGAATCACAGATGAAGTCTGGGAAGTGGCAGCAGGTTGGAGGGAATGCCGCAGTGCGACTGTGTGCAGAACACAGAACACCGTTTGGTATGGTGCAGCGATGCAATGTCCCTATCTGGGTCCAATTCACAGTCAAAAGCGCTGCAATAATAAATCTGTTTATTAGCCAGTCATCATCATTATTGGGCCAGGAAATCCTGGTGAATCCCTGAAAACGCGTTCCCTTCTAATTCTTCCATCTGTAGGTTCTCCAGGAGCACCGATGCACACAGGAGTGTCTCCACAGTATCAACATGTTTACGTCAATCAGTCTGATTGCCACACACCCAATGTCACAATCTGTATTAATGTGATAAATATATCACAATAGCTATCATTAGGTAGAGGAAGATGATGGTGAGAAAACTTTGATGAAATGTTGATTAAACCAGGGTTTCTGCAGGTATCAGCAAATCTCATTTTAAGCTTTTTCATGCCACTTTAAACTAATTTCATGCCCATCTCCTCCTGACAATACTTTCTCACACACAAAATGTAAGCGATAAATACTGCTTGTCTTTAATATTTGAAAATCCAAATGTAACTTAAACGCAACAAAGTGCTTCACAAAATAAGAAACCAAAGGAAATTTGGTCATTTGGTCAGGACATCTAAACGTTTCACAGAGCAGCTCGTGTCTCTGCCCTGCAGATCGCAAAACAACATGCACCGATAATTCAGAGTAATGAACATACTGCAGAAATGGCTGTTAGCAAATTTGCCAAAACGTTGAACTAACTCTTTAAATATATTCAATATACTGTAGTTCACATATATTCATGTCAACCAGACAAACTTCCAGTAAGCACCACCATCTAAAATGAATGATGCTTAGATCTGGTACTGAAACAGGGTGTAGCCAGACTTTGGTTTCCAACCCTGCGTTCACACCAGGCGCGATTTGGGCGTCAAGGGCGTCAGGTTTACATGCAAAGTCAATGGGCGACGCGCATCAGGGAGGCGTAGAAAACCCTTGGAGTGATACATGCGTTGGGCGCCGTGCATCGAGGCACGTTGCCCGCATTTCGAGATTTTCTGACAGGACGGGAAACACCCAGAAGGACCAGGGGAACCTCCTCTCTTTCTGAAGACAGAGGAGAATAAACTGTGATCTGTGTCCGGTCCCGGTTTCTGACACGGGTTGGTTACCTGCTGTCCTGATGGGATGTAATGGGTTTATAATGCTTCTGGACAGCGGGACATTCAACTGGACTGATAATGCTGCCCCGCATCGGGCCATCGGGACGTTAAACTGGACTGATAATGCTGCCCCGCATCAGGACATTGGGAAGTTAAACTGGGCTGATAATGCTGCCCCACATCGGGACATCGGGACAGCGGGAGGTTAAACTGGGCTGATAATGCTGCCCCCCATCGGGACATCGGGACGTTAAACTGGGCTGATAATGCTGCCCCCCATCGGGACATCGGGACGTTAAACTGGGCTGATAATTCTGCCCCGCATCGGGACATCGGGACGTTAAACTGGGCTGATAATGCTGCCCCCCATCGGGACATCGGGACGTTAAACTGGGCTGATAATGCTGCCCCCCATCGGGACATCGGGACGTTAAACTGGGTTGATAATGCTGCCCCGCATCGGGACATTGGGACGTTAAACTGGACTGATAATGCTGCCCCGCATCGGGACATCGGGACGTTAAACTGGGCTGATAATGCTGCCCCGCATCGGGACATCGGGACGTTAAACTGGGCTGATAATGCTGCCCCGCATCAGGACATTGGGAAGTTAAACTGGGCTGATAATGCTGCCCCACATCGGGACATCGGGACAGCGGGAGGTTAAACTGGGCTGATAATGCTGCCCCCCATCGGGACATCGGGACGTTAAACTGGGCTGATAATACTGCCCCGCATCGGGACATCGGGACGTTAAACTGGGCTGATAATGCTGCCCCCCATCGGGACATCGGGACGTTAAACTGGGCTGATAATGCTGCCCCCCATCGGGACATCGGGACGTTAAACTGGGTTGATAATGCTGCCCCGCATCGGGACATTGGGACGTTAAACTGGACTGATAATGCTGCCCCGCATCGGGACATCGGGACGTTAAACTGGGCTGATAATGCTGCCCCGCATCAGGACATTGGGACGTTAAACTGGGCTGATAATGCTGCCCCGCATCAGGACATCGGGACGTTAAACTGGGCTGATAATGCTGCCCTGCATCGGGACATCGGGACGTAGAACTGGGCTGATAATGCTGCCCCGCATCGGGACATCGGGACAGCGGGATGTTAAACTGGGCTGATAATGCTGCCCCCCATCGGGACATCGGGACGTTAAACTGGGCTGATAATGCTTCCCCCCATTTGGACAGCGGGACGTTAAACTGGGCTGATAATGCTGCCCCCCATCGGGAAAGTGGGACGTTAAACTGGACTGATAATGCTGCCCCCCATTTGGACAGCGGGACGTTAAACTGGACTGATAATGCTGCCCCACATCGGGACATCGGGACGTTAAACTGGACTGATAATGCTGCCCCGCATCGGGACATCGGGACGTTAAACTGGACTGATAATGCTGCCCCGCATCGGGACAGCGGGACGTTAAACTGGACTGATAATGCTGCCCCCCATAGGGACAGTGGGACGTTAAACTGGGCTGATAATGCTGTCCCCCATCGGGACGTTAAACTGGACTGATAATGCTGCCCCCCATAGGGACAGTGGGACGTTAAACTGGGCTGATAATGCTGTCCCCCATTGGGACGTTAAACTGGGCTGATAATGCTGCCCCGCATCGGGACATCGGGACGTTAAACTGGACTGATAATGCTGCCCCGCATTGGGACATCGGGACGTTAAACTGGACTGATAATGCTGCCCCGCATCGGGACAGTGGGACATTAAACTGGGCTGATAATGCTGCCCCGCATCGGGACATCGGGACGTTAAACTGGACTGATAATGCTGCCCCCCATCTGGACAGCGGGACATTCAACTGGACTGATAATGCTGCCCAGCATCGGGCCATCGGGACGTTAAACTGGACTGATAATGCTGCCCCGCATCAGGACATTGGGAAGTTAAACTGGGCTGATAATGCTGCCCCGCATCGGGACATGGGGACGTTAAACTGGACTGATAATGCTGCCCCGCATCGGGACATCGGGACAGCGGGAGGTTAAACTGGGCTGATAATGCTGCCCCCCATCGGGACATCGGGACGTTAAACTGGGCTGATAATGCTGCCCCGCATCGGGACATCGGGACGTTAAACTGGGCTGATAATGCTGCCCCGCATCAGGACATCGGGACGTTGAACTGGGCTGATAATGCTGCCCCCCATCGGGACAGTGGGACGTTAAACTGGACTGATAATGCTGCCCCCCATTTGGACAGCGGGACGTTAAACTGGACTGATAATGCTGCCCCACATCGGGACATCGGGACGTTAAACTGGACTGATAATGCTGCCCCGCATCGGGACATCGGGACGTTAAACTGGACTGATAATGCTGCCCCGCATCGGGACAGCGGGACGTTAAACTGGACTGATAATGCTGCCCCCCATAGGGACAGTGGGACGTTAAACTGGGCTGATAATGCTGTCCCCCATCGGGACATTAAACTGGACTGATAATGCTGCCCCGCATCGGGACATCGGGACGTTAAACTGGGCTGATAATGCTGCCCCGCATCAGGACATCGGGACGTTGAACTGGGCTGATAATGCTGCCCCGCATCGGGACATCGGGAAGTTAAACTGGGCTGATAATGCTGCCCCGCATCGGGACATGGGGAAGTTAAACTGGGCTGATAATGCTGCCCCGCATCGGGACATCGGGAAGTTAAACTGGGCTGATAATGCTGCCCCGCATCAGGACATTGGGAAGTTAAACTGGGCTGATAATGCTGCCCCGCATCGGGACATCGGGACAGCGGGATGTTAAACTGGGCTGATAATGCTGCCCCCCATCGGGACATCGGGACATTAAACTGGGCTGATAATGCTTCCCCCCATTTGGACAGCGGGACGTTAAACTGGGCTGATAATGCTGCCCCCCATCGGGACAGTGGGACGTTAAACTGGACTGATAATGCTGCCCCCCATTTGGACAGCGGGACGTTAAACTGGACTGATAATGCTGCCCCACATCGGGACATCGGGACGTTAAACTGGGCTGATAATGCTGCCCCGCATCGGGAAAGTGGGACGTTAAACTGGGCTGATAATGCTGCCCCGCATCGGGACATCGGGACGTTAAACTGAACTGATAATGCTGCCCCGCATCGGGACAGTGGGACGTTAAACTGGACTGATAATGCTGCCCCCCATCGGGACAGTGGGACGCTAAACTGGGCTGATAACGCTGCCCTGCATCGGGACATCGGGACGTTAAACTGGACTGATAATGCTGCCCTGCATCGGGACATCGGGACGTTAAACTGGACTGATAATGCTGCCCCCCATTTGGACAGCGGGACGTTAAACTGGGCTGATAATGCTGCCCCGCATCGGGACAGTGGGATGTTAAACTGGACTGATAATGCTGCCCCGCATCGGGACATCGGGACGTTAAACTGGGCTGATAATGCTGCCCCGCACAGGGACATGGGGACGTTGAACTGGGCTGATAATGCTGCCCCGCATCGGGACATCTGGACGTTAAACTGGACTGATAATGCCGCCCCGCATCGGGACATCGGGCGGTAAAACTGGGCTGATAATGCTGCCCCGCATCGGGACATCGGGACGTAAAACTGGGCTGATAATGCTGCCCCGCACCGGGACATCTGGACGTTAAACTGGACTGATAATGCTGCCCCAGGCATCGGGACATCGGGACGTTAAACTGGGCTGATAATGCTGCCCCCAGTCGGGACATGGGGACGTTAAACTGGGCTGATAATGCTGCCCCGCATCGGGACATCTGGACGTTAAACTGGACTGATAATGCTGCCCCGCATCGGGACATCGGGACGTTAAACTGGGCTGATAATGCTGCCCCGCATCGGGACGTTAAACTGGGCTGATAATGCTGCCCCCCATTTGGACAGCGGGAGGTTAAACTGGGCTGATAATGCTGCCCCCCATTGAAACAGCGGGATGTTAAACTGGGCTGATAATGCTGCCCCCCATTGAAACAGCGGGATGTTAAACTGGGCTGATAATGCTGCCCTGCATCGGGACATCGGGACGTTAAACTGGACTTAAAATGCTGCCCCGCATCGGGACATCGGGATGTTAAACTGGGCTGATAATGCTGCCCCGCATCGGGACATCGGGACGTTAAACTGGGCTGATAATGCTGCCCCCCATAGGGACAGTGGGACGTTAAACTGCGCTGATAATGCTGTCCCCCATTGGGACATTAAACTGGGCTGATAATGCTGCCCCGCATCAGGACATTGGGACGTTAAACTGGGCTGATAATGCTGCCCCGCATCAGGACATTGGGACGTTAAACTGGGCTGATAATGCTGCCCCGCATCAGGACATCGGGACGTTGAACTGGACTGATAATGCTGCCCCCCATTTGGACAGCGGGACGTTAAACTGGGCTGATAATGCTGCCCCGCATCGGGACATCGGGACGTTAAACTGGGCTGATAATGCTGCCCCCCATGGGGACAGGGGGACGTTAAACTGGGCTGATAATGCTGCCCCCCATGGGGACAGCGGGACGTTAAACTGGGCTGATAATGCTGCCCCCCATCGGGACAGCGGGATGTTAAACTGGACTGATAATGCTGCCCCGCATCAGGACATTGGGACGTTAAACTGGGCTGATAATGCTGCCCCGCATCAGGACATCGGGACGTTAAACTGGGCTGATAATGCTGCCCCGCATCGGGACATGGGGACGTTAAACTGGGCTGATAATGCTGCCCCCCATAGGGACAGTGGGACGTTAAACTGGGCTGATAATGCTGCTCCCATTGCCATGGGACATTAAACTGGGCTGATAATGCTGCCCCCGCATCGGGACATTGGGACGTTAAACTGGACTGATAATGCTGCCCCGCATTGGGACATCGAGACGTTAAACTGGACTGATAAAGCTGCCCCGACATCGGGACAGCGGGACGTTAAACTGGGCTGATAATGCTGCCCCGCATCGGGGCATCGGGACAGCGGGACGTTAAACTGGACTGATAATGCTGCCCCCCATCGGGACAGTGGGACGTTAAACTGGGCTGATAATGCTGCCCTGCATCGGGACATCGGGACATTAAACTGGACTGATAATGCTGCCCCCCATTTGGACAGCGGGACGTTAAACTGGGCTGATAATGCTGCCCCGCATCGGGACATCGGGACGTTAAACTGGGCTGATAATGCTGCCCCGCATCGGGACAGTGGGATGTTAAACTGGACTGATAATGCTGCCCCGCATCGGGACATCGGGACGTTAAACTGGGCTGATAATGCTGCCCCCCATGGGGACATCGGTCTGAGGTTAAACTGGGCTGATAATGCTGCCGGGCTGGGGTCTCTGTGTGTGTGTCTCTGACAGCGGGATGTTAAACTGGGCTGATAATGCTGCCCCCCATTGAAACAGCAGGATGTTAAACTGGGCTGATAATGCTGCCCCCCATTGAAACAGCGGGATGTTAAACTGGGCTGATAATGCTGCCCCGCATCGGGACAGTGGGACGTTAAACTGGACTGATAATGCTGTCCCCCATGGGGACAGTGGGACGTTAAACTGGACTGATAATGCTGCCCCGCATCGGGACATCGGGACGTTAAACTGGGCTGATAATGCTGCCCCCCATGGGGACATTGGGACGTTAAACTGGACTGATAATGCTGCCCTGCATCGGGACATCGGGACGTTAAACTGGACTGATTATGCTGCCCCGCATCAGGACATCGGGACGTTAAACTGGGTTTATAATGCTTATAAGCCGGGCCGCTCTCTCTCCTGCATCTTTCATGGTGCAGACAGACCGGTGACAGGAAAAAAAAAGGAGGGGCTCCTCCTGAGGCGCGTTGAGCGCGCCTTGGCTGGGCATACCTTGCCGTGTGTCAAAGGCACCAAGATGCTGGAAATCAAGCGTCTGACTTTTTAGTGACCCAGCGTCCACCTTTGGATGTCAGGCGCGATTTTGACACAAAATGGCGTTTGGTGTGTACGCAGGGTAACATTGCTTTCCTTCTCAGCTTTGCAGTACGATCTCTCTGTGCCACATCTGTCCACCGCACAACTAAAAACATGGATTTTGTCTGAAAATGTGTCACAGTCATTTCAAAATAAAGGCATTTTCATAATAAAAGTAGGTTTGTGTGTGGGGGGGGCGGCTGTCTTGGTGACCCGGTACTCCTGGGTGTTGGCTGAGCTTTCTGTCTAGGTCAGGGGGGCCTGCTCCTGGTGCCCTGGGTTCCATGCCATGCAGGTCCTGGGTTGCTGGCGCTCAGTGGGGTTGGTGAGACTGTGGCGGGCTTCCCCTGGGGCCACCCTCTGGCTGGATGCACGTCCATTTCTTTGGGTGGCTGCTGGGGGCCCGGGTCTGGGGTCTCTAGGGGCTGCTGGTGGGGGGGGGGGGGGGGGGGGGGGCGCGGGGCAGGTGGGAGTGTTGGTGGCCCGGTTTGGGGTTGCTGGGGGGGGGGCGGGGGGCGGGGTGGGGGGGGGGGGGGGCGCTGGTGGCCCGGTTCTGGGGTTGCTGGGGGCTGCTGGTGGCCCGGGTCATCTGCATGACTGCATCACCATTGAGACCTTTTATTCTGATGATGACACTGTGATGCTGCTTCCCGTTGGGTGTGTACTAGTAAGTACTTCTGTCTAGTTTTACTTCTTCTCTGTGCAGTTGTGTGTGTGTATGATCTGATGATACTCCAGTAGATGTCTTTAGCTCAGTTGTCTTCAGCTAGGTTGTTGCCTGCAGGTCCTGCTGTAGGGGACTGTAGTTCTGTTTTCCAGCAGACCATGTAGGTTGTTAATGGGTTTCTGTGCAGATGCAACAGTGGATCCATGTTTCATATTTCCTCCCTTCACTCTGTTTTTTTCTGTTCTACTCTGTTCTATAGTTTCATTTCTCAACTTTCTTTTGTCAGGTCCCACAATTTGATGTAAAATGCAGTTATAAACAAGCATTCAATTAAATAAAATAAATAAATTCACAATATCAAGAGAGCTCCTCTTGGCAAACACAACAAAGACAGACACATTTAATATAGGATAAGGAAAAAAAAAAAAAGGAAAAAGGGGGGGGGGGGATGAAAAATTAGGGGGGGGGGGGGGGGGGGGGGGGGGACTTCGATCCTCAGACTCCCGGTTGAGAGTCATGCGTTCTAACCAGTCAACAAAAGAAATATCCCCTTGGCCAAGTAGCCAGAGGACTTGATCACTCAGAGGCATAGTGACAGGACTGTCATTTTGTCGCCGCTTTGTCGCTGCCGCCACTGTGTCGTCGCCGCCACTTTGTCGCCGCCACTTTGCCGCCGCCACTTTGCCTCACCATTTCGTCATCGTTTCATTGCAGCTTCGGCACAGTTTCTCCGCAGCTACATCATGTTTCGTCACCCTTTCGTTGCAGCTTTGTCAGTTTCATTGCCGCTTTGTCTGTTTCGTCCCCGCTTCGTTGCAGCTTCATTGCAGTTTCATCGCTGCTACGTCGCCGTTCCATTGCAGCTTTATCTCCACTTAACCTCTGTTTTGTCGCCGCTTCTTTTCTTCATCTTTACTTCATCGCTGTAAAAATAATATAAGCTATAATTGTAGAAGTTATTAGTCTACGTTCTGATAACTTGACTTGTACTGTAGCAGCTGGAAAGGTCCTGAAAATGTCCTAGAAAACAACTTCTAGAAAAGAGTGGGACCCTTGGATATTTTTTTTATATATAAAAAAGATTTATTTTATTCTGCAAATATAGAGAAACTGCAAAAAATCTAGATACATTGTTTATTTTGGATATGTGTAGTTTTTCTACATTTTTTGCATTTATTTAATGCTCAAAGTATATTAATTTTATTCATTTAATGTTTTATACACTGCAAAACAGCTATATAGGTACATATTTGTAGCCTATATTTATTTTCAGATTTTTTTGCATAAATTATCAACAAAGTGCTGTTTGAAAGATAAAGAAATGTTAAATAAATGCATTGTATATAAATGTATATAATATATATATATATATATCATATAAATGTATATAATATTAAGTATTTTTCATTTCATTCGTGCATTCAAAAAATAATTGTTTTAATAATTGTGATTTCACTATTGATCAAAATAATCGTGATAATGATTGTTTCCATAATCGAGCAGCCCTACTCTCCAGCATGGTTGAGGTGGGAAGGAGCCTGCGACCAGGTGGACATGTTCCTGGCCCTTTTTTTAGGCTGAGATAAAAACTGCAGTGGACAGATGCAGCAGGGTGTTTTTATTTCAGGTCAGCATTCATGTTACACAGCGACATACTAGGAAGCTAGAGAAGCCTTCAGCAGGTACAGAACCAGACAGGAACAACAGCAGAGGCCGAGGATTGAATCAAACCAACAGTAATGTACAAGAAAAACGTTATGGCACTAATGTTCAGTTTCTACTCAGGATAATATTGCTTTAAAAACACAAGTCTTCCAATCCTCACAGCTGTTTATGCTTCCACTGCATTTAAATATCAAATATATTCCTTTACTGATGTGTTTACCTTATTGCTAACATCAAACATAGCTAACATTAGATATATTTGTCGTATTCTGATAATATTTCAGTTGAACAGTACAAAGTTTACAGAAATAACAGTCCTAGTTTGGCAGGATATACTGAGATCAGTGGAGGCGTGGCAGGCCGAACGGTTGCTGAGGTCACCCAGAGCAGACGTTTCTTTGTCGGGTCATCACCAGCCCACGGGGACGGCTTTTCTCTGGACAGCGTAGTCCACTGCAGACATAACAGGCCTGGACGGAGAGAGGCTGAAGTCTGACCGCTTTACACCGCTTCTTATTTCATGAACTTTTCACTGTTTGAGTCTTAAAACCTAAAACTCTCGGCCTTCCAGCCTTCCTGTTTAGCATCAGGTTTGTATCGGTGAATCAGAGCGGACAGAGAATATGCAGACATAACCTGACTTCACCTGCTGCTACACGGTGCAGCATCCAGCCTTTTCTGCAGGGTAGCATGGTCTTTATGTGGTAACTGATCCAAATATCCAGGACCCAGAATTCCCAAACTTTAAATCTGTCTGACATACCAGACCCTGGATCAGTCCCGGTGGGTTATGTCAGACATACCAGACCCTGGATCAGTCCCGGTGGGTTTTGTCGGACATACCAGACCCTGGATTAGTCCCAGTGAGTTATGTCAGACATACCAGACCTTGGATCAGTCCCGATGGGTTTTGTCGGACATACCCAACCCTGGATCAGTCCCGGTGGGTTTTGTCGGACATACCCAACCCTGGATCAGTCCCAGTGGGTTATGTCAGACATACCGGACCCTGGATCAGTCCTGGTGGGTTTTGTCGGACATACCCAACCCTGGATTAGTCCCGGTGGGTTATGTGGGACATACTTGACCCTGAATTACTCCTGGTGGGTTATGTTGGACGTTCTGGACCCTGGATCAGTCCTAGTGGGTTACATGACATTCTGGACCCTGGATTGGTCCTTGTGGGCTATATTGAATATTCTGGACCTTGGATGTGTCCTAGTGGGTTATGTCTGACATACTGGACCCTGGATTAGTCCTGGTTGGTTATATTGGACATTCTGGACCCTGGATTGGTCCTTGAGGGCTATATTGAATATTCTGGACCTTGGATGTGTCCTAGTGGGTTATGTCTGACATACTGGACCCTGGATTAGTCCCGGTGAGATACGTTGGACATACCGGACCCTGAATTAGTCCCGGTGGTTTACGTCAGACATACCAGACCCTGGATTACTCCTGGTGGGTTTTGTTGTACATTCTGGACCCTGAATTATTCCTCGTGGGTTACATGACATACTGGACCCTGGATTAGTCCTGGTGGGTTATGTTGGACATTCTGGACCCCTGGATCGGTCCTCGTGGGTTATATTGAATATTTTGGACAATGTATCAGTCCTAGCGGGTTATGTCTGACATACTGGACCCTGGATCAGTCCTTGTGGGTTATGTTGGATATTCTGGACCATGGATCGGTCCTTGTGGGTTATACTGAACATTCTGGACCCTGGATCAGTCCTAGGGGGTCGTGTCTGACATACCGGACCCTGGATTAGTCCTGGTTGGTTACGTTGGACATACCAGATCCTGGATTAGTCCCGGTGGTTTACGTCAGACATACCAGACCCTGGGTTAGTCCTAGTGGGTTATGTCTGACATACTTGACCCTGGATCAGTTCTTGCGGGTTACGTCGGACATAGCAGACCCTGGATCAGTCCTGGCGGGTTATGTCAGACATACTTGACCCTGGAGTAGTCCTGGTGGGTTATGTTGGACATACTTGACCCTGGATCAGTTCTTGTGGGTTACGTCGGACATAGCTGACCCTGGATCAGTCCTGGCGGGTTATGTTGAACATTCTGGACCCAGATGATTTCCTTTTTGCATGTTGCCGTGTGTGTTGTCTCTAGATGGCAGCAGTGGTCTGGAAAGTGCTAACAGGACCCTGATCCAGTGGTGGACAGACAACTGGCCCCCTGCGGTGTCTGTCTGGGTGAAGCTTTGAAAGGTTCGGCCTACCACAGCTCAGGACATGCACTGGGAGGTGGGGCTGGGGTGATGGGAGGAGGCGGAGCAGAAGCTGCGTTTTATTGGACGAGCAGAGCTGCAGGAGCTGTCACTCACTCAGCCTTGGACACATGCAGTCCTCACTTGTATGAGACAGAAGGTACAATCCTTTTTTCATATATAGTTGTGTTTAAAGCCTGGCTACAGCTCTGAGCCATAAATAGGAGCTTCACATGCCGACAGAGACGCTTTGCTGGGACAGCCTTCAGCAAATCAGGGCGCTGACATTAATAGTACACACACGGGATGATGTTTCACCGTCCCTGTGAGGACACACTGCCTTACCCTAATATCAACCTTTAGACAAGTCTAACCCTAAAAGCTGGCTCCACACACACACATACACACACACAAAGGTTTAATGAGGTCATAGAAACATACAAATGAGAGATGAGTACACACTCGGGTGGAAGGAGTGAGTTCTGGAACATACCATGACAGCGTAGACGCACCATAAATCGGAGCAAAACTGGATTGGACCCGCGGTACCAAAACAGGCAACCAGGGGGCTCCAGCTGCAGCTGTGGACCTCCCAGAACCAAACCAGATTATCTGTTTGTGACTCAGCGCTGCTTTCACTGTCACCATGAGATGAAGAGAAAACACACAGGAGGAGCATCTGGTAGTCTTCATTGGGACCCTGACTGCCCAGATCGGTTCTGGTTCAGCTCCAGATTAGTTCTGGTCTGGGTCAAGATCAACTCTGTTTCTGGTCCAGACTGTCTCTGGTTCTGGTCCAGATTGGCTCTGTTTCGTGTCCGGATCGGTTCTGGTTGTGGTCCAGATCAGCTCTGTTTTGGCTCCAGATTGGTTCTGGTTCTGGTCCAGATCAGGTCCAGATTGGCTCCGGACCAGATGAAGAGCCGGTGGTCTCAGTGAGACTACAGGGAGCATCCATCCAGATCTGCTCTGGTTATGTAATGGCGGGTATCTCTGCCTTTTCATCTCTCCATCACATTTCCTCCCCCCTTCTCTCTCTCTCCCTCCATCCCTCCTCTCTCTACCTTTTTCTCTTCCATTTTCCATCAATCCGTCGCGGCCGGCGGGCTGAGCCAGCACTCGACCACATTATCTCACCGCTGAGTGAATCACTCAGCCTCCATTAGACTAACGAGAGAGGAGGATGGCGGTGGGGATGGGGGGCGGGCGCTGCCAGAGAGATGGAGGAGGGGGAGGACAAGTGAGACAAGTTGGAAGGAAGGAGGGATGGAGATAAAGAGCTCTGACACAAGAGGAGGAAGCAGTGGAAGATGGAAGGATGGAGAGCTGGGTGGAGGATAGAGAGGTGGATGGAGGGATGCAGAAAGAGGAGAAAAGAGGTGGAGATGGAGACAGAAAAGGGAGGATGGCAGTAAAGCAGGACAGAAAGGAAGATGGAGGGATGAGAGGAAAA
Organism: Atherinomorus stipes; assembly: GCA_023101725.1. NCBI lineage: Eukaryota > Metazoa > Chordata > Actinopteri > Atheriniformes > Atherinidae > Atherinomorus > Atherinomorus stipes. The sequence goes on from JALJCO010002362.1 coordinate 148,891, forward strand.
AAAGAGGACAAAGAGCGTCACAGACATGTTAATGAAGACGTGTCAGGTGTGCTGGACAGTAAACACAGTTTTCCCACAGAACTTGAACGCAGCAGCAGTTTAAAGCCACGGGAATTTCTTCGTCTCACACGGATGTAACACGGCTTCATCACATGACACACACATACACAGAGAAAAGCACGACAGCCAATGGGAATCATGGTCCTATAAACAATAATAATGAAGAAAACAGAAAGTTGAAACCCTGATAGTCTGGAACGGGATCCTCCAGAAAACCGACATGATGAAGAGACCAGCAGTAAGTCTGACGGAAACACACTCGAGGTAATGACATGTCTACAAGTTCCCTTCATAGCACACACACACGCACACACACATATAAATCCATAAAAACACATCAATAAATAGAATAAATAACACAAATAAAGAAGAAGAGTGCTTGAGTTGGTGTGTTGTGAAATAAAGGAGGTTGACTGAGGTTCGTTCTCTCTGCTGGCATCTCAGAGGTCAGTGCAGCGCTCCTGCTTGCTGTAGTGGTCGAACTGACTCTTCCAGTGCATCATGTAGGAGGACCAGCGGTGAAACTCCACCTTCCACTGCCGCTCCGCCTCGTCGATGTTGTCTGTGGAAGCACAAGGAAACGGAGGTTAGAAGCCGAAACGGCTTCACCGGGCTGCAGCTTGCAGAGCGGTGAGGATGCGGCGCCGTCTGATCCCCACAGCTACCTTCACCACGATCAACAACACAAAAGGTCACGTCTCTGCGTAAAATGGAAATAAAACCAGAATCTCATCGACTTGGATTTTATTCCCACAACAAACATCAGATGAGACAGACGTTTCACCAAGACACGGAAAATATCAGCTGAACCAGCAACACGCCTGTAAAAAACAGAGCAGGAGCAAGAAAAGGCTGGAAAATTCTTATTATAGGAGATTTTAATTCCAGCACTCCCAGAAATTTTCTGACCCCCCCCATAGTTAAATTGGCCCATTCACTCCCCATTGTTTTACAAATCAGGTAATCTGAATGTTGCAGCCATGTTCTGAATATCACTGCCACTTTTTCAAAGGATCAGTGTATACTGAACAGCATGTGTACGCGAGAAAAGGATGTATTATTAGAAGTGTCAGTCATTTTCTATAGACTGATCCGACGAGCGTTTTGTGTGTGTCGCCATCTTGTGGTACCTCCGTTGCCTGGGGAACGAGTCCCAATTACCTCCTACCTGTTAACATGGAAAGCAGCGTGAATATCTGGATTTACAACGCTGGACAGTCGTCTAAGGTCATGATTACCTATAGGTATGTTATCCAGAGATCTCTAAACTGTTCTGACATTTATTCATTTATTTATTTTACATCGGATCATTAATTCAAACTATTATTCATCTCCGGAAAAACTGGCTTTAATGACAAGCCACACTGGAATAACACACATCTCGTGATTACTTATCACAGTTTAAAAAACTAAACTCTTTCAAAGGTGGTTATTTTTCTATTTTCTCCCATATTTGGCTTTTGGTATTGTTTAAGGACTGTACAGACCATGTAGCCTTCACATGTCCTGCAGATGAAACTAAAGGCTGCAGGACACCGTCTTCCTGATCCGTTTGTGTTTCTGACTGAACTGGTTTTATTTTCTGGTCCCAACGTTGCCCTGATCAGAGCAAATAACCTGATATTTCACAATATCTCCCAGATTAGTCTAGGGCTGGACGATAATTCAATATCAATATATATCGATCGATAGAGGTTTTTTCAATATTAAAAGAAGAGGGTCAATAAAAGTTCAATATAGAAACACAGTTTTCTGCTGTAGCCTATCAGGTAGCATGATACTACAGTCACTCCTTCATCCAAACCAATCACAAACACAGACCCAGGCAAAGGCTGAACTGGAATTCAGTGTTATGCCCCTTTCAGACTTCCACTGGAAAGCGGTAATATTGCAAACTCTGTCCTTTATAACGCTGCATTCAGACATGTGTACCGGTCTTTCTACCTCAGAGATGTAGCGGACATGTCCCGGCTGCTCTACATGTCACAAGAGCGGAAATGTTGTGGCACGTCGTTTTGGCTGAAAGCTCAAGAAAATGTTCTGGACAGAGCTGAAGGGAGAGCGGGGGGGCTGTGCTGAGTTTTCCGCAACATTTCCTGATGTCGGAAAGCGCCGGGACACGATAAGTCCGCAAGGAAGTGGCATGTTTGAAAAGACGAATCTGTTCAAAGAGCGGACGGACTTTACCGCTAATGTTCCGCAATGCAGGTCTGAAAACGGCTTTAGTCTGATCTTTATTATGAGTACGTCATTCAGCAAAAGCATAAATTGGCCAGGGCTGCACTTAAAATAACTTTGAATTTGATAATGGCTTATTTTTTTTTTTTTTTTGATAAATATCGATATCGATCAATACAGATTTTTTTTTATTGATAATCTTTTTTTCTATATCGTCCAGCCCTAGATTAGTCATTAACTCTCAGCAACACCACAGCTGTCTGTTAGCATTAGCTAGCATGAGAACGTTATGCGGGGCCTCATTTTCGGGAGCATAGATACGTGAAATAAAGTGTCAGATTAATGAGTGTTCACCATAATTTACCGTGTTTTTGTTGTTGGGAATTAAGTCAAGTGTTTTCTCTGTCGTGGCAGCATCATTCCTCCTCTGCTCTCTAATTGGCTGGTATTCCTCCCGTCCCTGATACAAACATATGTGGACTGAGCAGCACCATCCACTTTTGTCACAGACAGCACAGATCTTCATGAAATAAATGTCTTTGATCTTCTTATTTACTTATTACCACATTAAAGTTTTCCTCTGATGTTCCAACAACCAGGAATGTGACGTCCTTCCAGATTTCCTCCATGTTCGTTAGAAAAAAGTCCAATTTTCATTTGTTCTCATTGCACATGAACAGAAACGCTCCCCAGGCAATGACAGACGGTCTAGTTGTGGCGTTTGGCCGGATTAGTCTATACCGCTTATCCAGTTCAGGGTTGCTGGAGTCTATCCCAGCTATCATCAGGAGAGAGGCAGGTACACCTGGACAGGTCTCCAGTCTGTCGCAGGACCTAACATGCATGTCTTTGGATGGTGGGAGGACGCCGGAGTACCCATGAATACACGGGAGAACATGCAAACTCCACACAGGAAGGAACTGTTGGAATTGTTCGAACCCCCCCCCCCCAGGACTCGAATTAGAAACCTTCTTACTGTGAGGCTGCGGTGATAACCACCACACCACCATGCAGCCCCATTTTATAACTGGATTGTTATAACTTTTTAAACATCATAAAATCAGCTTCAGGTGGGATTTAAAACTCACAACCATCAGCACCCCAGCTATCTGTCTTAACCACTGCACTACGCGGTGACACACACATTGGCCACTTTGTTAGGTACACCTGTCCAACTGCTCGTTAACGCAAATTTCTAATCAGCCAATCACATGGCAGCAACCCAATGCATTTAGGCATGTAGACATGGTGAAGACGATCTGCTGCAGTTCAAACCAGCATCAGAATGGGGAAGAAAGGTGATTTCCGTGACTTTGAACGTGGCATGATTGTTGGTCTGAGTATTTCAGAAACTGCTGATCTACTGGGATTTTCCTGCACAACCATCTCTAGGGTTTACAGAGAATGGTCCCAAAAAGAGAAAATATCCAGTGAGCAGCAGTTCTGTGACAGCAAATGCCTTGTTGATGCCAGAGGTCAGAGGAGAACGGCCAGACTGGTTCCAGCTGATAGAAAGGCAACAGTAACTCAAGTAAGCGCTTGTTCCAACCAAAGTATGCAAAAGAGCATCTCTGAATGCACAACACATCCAACCTGGAAGCAGATGGGCTACAGCAGCAGAAGACCACACCGGGTGCCACTCCTGTCAGCTAAGAACAGGAAACTGAGGCTACAATTCACACAGACTCACCAACATTGGACAATAGAAGATGGAGAAATGTTGCCTTGTCTGATGAGTCTCCATTTCTGCTCCCAAATTCAGACGTAGGCTCAGAATTTGGTGTCAACAACATGAAAGCATGGATCCATCCTGCCTTGTATCAACGGTTCAGCTTGGTGGTGATTGTGTAATGGTGTGGGAGAGATTTTCTTGGCCCACTTTGGGCCCCTTAGTACCAACGTGGTGGTTTAACCAGCACAGCCTACCTGAGTATTGTTGCTGACCATGTCCTTCCTTTATGACCACAGTGTAACATCCTCTGATGCTGCTTCCAGCAGGATAACACACCATGTCATGAAGCGGGAATCATCTCAGACTGCTTTCTGGAACATGACGATGAGTTCATTGTTCTCAAATGGCCTCCACAGTCACCAGACCCTAATCCAACAGAGCAGCTTTGGGATGTGGTGGAACAGGAGGTTCTCATCTAGGGATGTAACGATATGAAAATTTCATATCACGGTTATTGTGACCAAAATGATCACAGTTATAATTTTTATTGTGGTATTATAGAAATATCCCCCAGCATCTTTAAAAATATCCAAAATGGGTCTTAATGTCTACTTTGCCCTTTTTAAAGTGGGAAAATCTCAAGAGAACTGTCTACAACTGAAAACACAGACTAAGAAGTGCAAGGAGGACTACAGGAAGAAGTTGGAGAGCAGCTCCAGCAGAACAACGTGAGGGATGTGTGGTCGGGAATGAAGAAGATCACTGGCTTCAAGTTAAAGGGGGACCAAACTGATGGAGTCTGGACAGAGCTAACGAATTGAACATGTTCTTCAATAGGTTCAGTCGTTGCCAACCCAACACACCACACACCGTCCATGAGCCCACAGCTTTCCTGTCCCACCTCCACTCTGTCACCCTGCTTCTCAGTCGTGGACCTGAACACAGCCTCCTCTCCCTCCACATCAGGACATCCTGAGACCTCTTTTTTTTTTTTTTTTCTTTTTTCAACTTGTCCTGTCCAGCATCGAAGCAAGCAGAATGGAAATCTGATTGCTTTATTCTGTTGAACAGTTTTGCTTTCCAAGCGGAGCTTTATGAACATAAGGCTCCACTTGATATCATGTTTATTCATTTTATTTCTTTATTTAAACATTTGTCTATTACACCATTCCATTTCATACTGCTGAGCCTGACAAGGGAGAAATGAAAGTTAACAGAGGTAATGATAGAAAGTGGAACAGAGAGAAAGGGTAAGGAAGAGGAAGAGAGAGGAGAAAAACCATGAATCCACTTACACAGTTCACTGGTACATCTGTACCGCGATCCCTAAACAACCAAGGTCTCTGTTAGAAAACAAAACAAGCAATCCCCTACAGGAGGACCTGCAGGTGGCTTAAATATCCTCAGATCATACAAACACACACAAACACACGCAGAACTACGCAGAGAAGAGGCACAACCCAGTCAGCGCAATGGGAAGTAGAGAGGAGGTACAATCTAGTCGTCGCAATGGGAAGTAGAGAAGAGGTACAACCTAGTCATCGCAATGGGAAGTAGAGAGGAGGTACAATCTAGTCGTCGCAATGGGAAGTAGAGAAGAGGTACAACCTAGTCAGCGCAATGGGAAGTAGAGAGGAGGTACAATCTAGTCGTCGCAATGGGAAGTAGAGAAGAGGTACAACCTAGTCATCGCAATGGGAAGCAGTGTCACAGCATCAACATGCATAATAAAGGGTCTCCATGGTGATACAGTCATGCAGATGCAGCCTCGTCTCTGCAAGGAGGAGGAAGCCCGCAAGGCTCACGACCCAGGCCCCCCAGCAGCCACCCAGAGGCCCAGATCCCAGCTACCCCCCCCCCCAAAGAGCGGACATGCCATCCCCCGAAGGGGGCGGCAAAAGGCGGCCCCAGCCGGAGCCCCCTGCAGTCTGGGGGCCCAGGCCCCCAGCGGACCAAGACCAGCAGCTGCCGACCCCACCGGGCGTCCCCCGGAGCGGAGACAGCGCCGGGCCCAGGGCCCCAAGCGCCCAGGAGCAGCCACCCCCCCCCCCCCCCGGGCCCGGGCGGCCCAACCGAAACCCAGGAGGACCGGGTTTCCGGACCCCCCAGACGACGCCCCCCAGGGCAGGCCATCCTGAGACCTCTTTTGCCTCCACCTCCAGCCTGACTGTCTCCTGTGACCAGGTCAAGAAACAACTGGAGAAACTGAACCCGAACAAGGCTGCAGGTCCAGATGGTGTCAGTCCCAGAGTTCTCAAGACCTGCTCAGAACAACTATGTCCGGTTCTCCAGCACCTTTTTAACACCAGCCTGAGACAGAACAGAGTTCCTGTGCTGTGGAAAACATCCTGTCTTGTTCCAGTACCTAAAAAACCACAACCAGCTGAACCAAATGACTACAGACCAGTTGCTCTGACATCTCACATCATGAAAGTCCTGGAGAGACTCTTACTGGCTCACCTAAACAGGCAAGTGAATACCTTTCAGGACCCGTTACAGTTCGCATATCGTAATGGGCTTGGGGTTGAAGACGCCATCATCTTCCTGCTTCAGAGAGCCCACTCTCATCTGGACCAGTCAGGCAGCACTTTGAGGATCATGTTCTTTGATTTTTCAAGTGCCTTTAATACTATTCAGCTGCTTTGCTATGTGAGAAGCTCCATAACTTCCAGGTGGATCCTCCACAACCACCTGGATTTACGACTACCTAACAAACAGACCACAGTTTGTGAGACTGAAAGGTTTTGTGTCAGAGATGGTGATCAGCAGCACTGGAGCACCACAAGGGACTGTACTCTCACCATTCCTCTTTACACTGTACACCTCAGACTTCCAGTACAACTCTGAGTCCTGTCATCTGCAGAAATACTCTGATGACTCTGCAGTTGTGGGGTGTATCAGTGATGGACAAGAAGCCGAGTACAGAGAACTGGTCAATCAGTTTGTGAAATGGTAACAATCAGCTCATCTTAAATACCAGCAAGACTAAAGAGATGATTGTTGACTTCAGGAGGAGCAAGAATAAGCAGCATAGTCCAGTCTACATCCTGGAAGAGGAGGTGGAGGTGGTGGAGAACTACAAATACCTTGGAGTTCAGCTGGACAACAGACTCGATTGGAAATGCAACACTGACTACATCTACAAGAAAGGTCAGAGCAGACTCTACTTCTTAAGGAAGCTGAAATCATTCAACGTCTGCACCAAGATGTTGCAGATCTTCTACAAGTCTGTTGTGGAAAGTGCAATCAGCTTTGCAGCCATCTGCTGGGGCAGCAGCATCAGAACCAGAGACTTGAAGAAACTAAACAAGCTGATCAAGAAAGCTGGTTCTGTGCTGGGGATAGCTCTGGAGCAGCTGGAGCTGATCGTTCAAAAAAGAATGCTGCACAAGCTGATGAAGATGATGGAGGACTATTCCCATCCTCTCCACAACACTGTGAAGAATCAACAGAGTGTGTTCAGTGGGAGGCTGCGTCAGGTTTGCTGTAGGACGGAGAGATACAGGAATTCATTCCTGCCAGCAGCATCACCCTAAAGAACAAGACTGACTGACTTTTATGTTTATTTTTTTAAAAAAAGAAAAAAAGAGTGAGCTTTTACAATACTGAATTTCCCTTCTGGGATGAATAAAGTATTTTTCATTTCCATTTTCATTTTCATTTCGCCTCTCGCCTGATAATAGCTAGGATGGGCTCCAGCAACCTCCGCGACCCTGAACTGGATAAGCGGTAACCACAAACAAAAAAAAAAAAAAAAAAAAAAAAAAAAAAAAAAAAAAACAGAAAATGACTGACTGATGACTTTTATAAAAGGAAAGTGAGAATATATGGATAAAAAGGAAAGTAATGTAAAATTTTTTGTGTTCCTTTGACTAAAAAAAATAGCAAAAGAAACTAATAAATTTTCCGGTTTCAAAGCTCACTACTAACAGGATTAACATTATTACGACCGGTCCTGAGAATTAAGGGAATCCTCATGTTGCAAAGATAAAGAGTCAAGGAAGAACTAATTCTGAACGGTAATCCCGAGGTAATATAAGTGTCCGCGCAGACTCCAAGGAGACAAAGAAGGCAGAGCACCAAGACTAACGACTAAATCTGTGACATAAAAAAATTGGAGAGTCATATCTATGAAGTCCATAATAGAGAGAGAACAAAAATGTGAGGAGGTAAGTACTGGGGTCTTAAAATAAGCGCCCGACAAACATACTGAAAATTATTGTCAGAGGAGGGAATAAGAGAGTGAGGAAGTATTATGAAGCCCTGAGAATCGATGAATATCTCCTAATGAGGGGGCAGACTTGTGGTCTTAACTATGGGCCAGCCGACTACCTAGAGAATTCCAACTTCGTGGCCCTAGACAAGACTCGACGCCCCGCGCTCGAGTAGGATCCTATGGGCCGCCGCAGCTGAGAAGTCTATTGCCGCCGACAGCTGTAGGCCTCTATCTTACCGCAGCCAAGAGGTCTCATATCTAGCTAGCCAGGCTCAAGGATCCAAAATCAACCCGCCAGGCTCCAGGAATCCAAAATTCAACCGCCAGCTCCAGGGTCTCCACGTCTCCCAAACTGTGACCATGGAGACTTCCAAATTCCAATCGGTCGGAAAGCCTTAAGATCGCAATCAGCCAGCTGTCGATGTCCTGATATATTGGAGCTTCACGTAAGAGTTAAGCTCGGTAGTCTAAATATGAATGGTTAAATTAAAGGGTCCTCAAAGTGGATGATAGAAAAAAATCGAAGTCTCATAAAAAGGTGGGGAAGAGTTGAGGGCCAAGTAACTCTATATGTATGTATAAATAATGCTGCATTTTCAAATGTAGGTCTCAGATGTGTCAGAATCAGAGTAGAGAGTTCTTATGTCTCTCCATAGAGTGGTCTCCCGAAGGGAGAGCTAGAATTAAAAAAAATATATATTTCTTCGACGGAGAGTTTGATCTAATGTGGAGGCAAATGGATCAAAAATATATTGAATAAAGAGTCTTAAACGGAGCAATAGGTTGTTATAAATCTGAAGGTGAGGACTATAATAAAAAAGGGAAAATATGGAAACCCCAAAATAAATTGTTCCCAACAATTTGAAGAAGAAAAATAATTTAATAGGAATTTTCCTCTAAAGAGTTGGAAATTCTCATATATAACAATAAAGGACTAAATGATAGAGTGATTTTTTTATAATTATTATTTTATGGCTAGGATTTATAAAAAATATAATTGACACAAGGAAAAACCAGGGACAGGCAAAGGCTCGGCTGCAGCTCACGGGGTTTGGGACAAACTGGTTCATAATAGCACACTTAGCTTAGCGCCCACAAGCTATGCACAGCAGTCAAAAACATGATGGCCACCCAGCCCTCCCCTCTCACCCATGTGACTGTGACAACTCATTTGACAGCACAACAAGTCACGTGCCACCACGTGACCCATGCTAGACATCACCATGACCACCAAAATTAAACTAATCATCAACCCCATGATCAAACACCAAAACAATATTTATGGCTCCTACAAGCATCACACCTTCAAAATGCAGAGGGTTGTTTTATGAACAGTGTTCAAACCCAGAAGCGCACAGAGGGATGCTGTTAACGCATCGCACAGAAAAACACTCCCGGCAGAAGCCGACAGACCGCGACGCACGAGCACGTGGTGTCAATCAGGCATAAAGGCTTTACAGATATCATAAACTTCATAAATAATGAGGACAACGTGTTTTTTAGTGGATTCGTTTCACCACAACTGTCCCCCGCAGGCTTCTGCAGGAGGCGGTTCTCCTCAAGCTGGTGACAGAACTCAGTTTGGAGAAGCAGAGGATTTTTTTTCTTCAGTCCCGAGAGAGAGATGACAGGGGACCAGAAAAGGTTGGTGGAGGCGCAGCCGGGGGAGGACATCTGATCCCCCGGGCTGGGGGCTCAGGTGATGGTGGCGGTGGAGAAACATGGCTCAGGAGTGGGAGGATGGTTGTGGACTCCAAGAGGAGGCCAACGGCCAGAGGGGAGGAGCGGTTGCCTGGGCCAGACGAGGGCTGTGGGGTCCCAAAGGAGCCTATGGCCAGGAGTGCGGCCACCGGGAGGGGATGGATCCACCACGGACGGGGATGGATCCACCACGGATCGGCGGGATGGATCCACCACGGACGGGGATGGATCCACCACGGGCTGGGATGGATCCACCACGGACTGGGATGGATCCACAGCCAGTGAGGGCGCCAGCCCTCACAAGCACCTTTTTGCATTTTAGTCCTTTTATTTTAATACTTTTATTTGAACATTTATTTAGCCTATTTTTCCACTTTTATTACTTTAATACGATTTTTATTTATTTCATTTCTTTAAAAAAGTTCTTATCGTTTTTATTCAGTACCTGCTGGCGATGGCTTCCCTTTCTTTCCGCTCCTCCAGCAGCAGTCGCCGGTATCTCAAAGAACCACCCGTGACACTAGTAGTCGACAGGGAAATGGGTTAAAATACGGGAGTTTCCCAGCCAAAACGGGAGACTTGACAGCTATGAAGATGGATGTTTATCGACCATCCTGGAAGTAGTGGCGGCCAGTGTGCAGCTACGCTGACAGCGTTTCAGGAGTTGGATTGTGGTTACAACCGTTCGGGCCATGGTTGCTGGATGCGGTCATTCTGACTGGTTACAGACACGCTGTGTTGGGTCATGGAATCTCAGTGACTGGGCTGGTTGGACTGGTCGCAGCCACTCCACCTGGATCGTGGCTAAAAGTAGGTGAATAACCAGATAGCAAAAGATGTAATTTCAACGTTGAGCTACACTGAAATAAGGTTGATTTTTGGTTTATGTTAAAGCTGTCACGATCAACCTCTTGCTTTTCAAAGTTGAAAAAAAGACATTGAAACAACATTGTATTATAGTAACACTTCATTGAATAAAAAAAAATCTGTTTAATGAACAAAGTAAGCTAAAAATGAGATGACCCATCTGAGATTCCAGCTGACATGTTAGACACTGGATAATTGATCAGTTATTTATGTTTACTGTCCCACTGGACTGTGAGTAGCTACACAGTCCAGTGGGACCAGCCAAGGTGTGCTAGTCGTTAGCCTCTCCAAAGCTAACACACGTCCAGTACAACATACGATCCAATAAGATGCGGCGATCAACACCAAAATTACAGACCAATTTCTTCTGCAAGTAGCCGCCTTCTCATTTGACAACACCAGCCACTAAGATACTGCTGCAGGCCTGTTAGTAATCAGATCAGTGGCCGGCTTCGGATTGAATAGCCTCTTGCTACGAGTATGTAGCCGCTGCTGGACTCTGACTGCTAGCAGCCAAAACTCTTTGCTAGCGGTATCTTATTCGTCCCCAAAAATAGACGTCATCATCAATGCACCACAGTCATTGGCTGTTTGGCTTGCCAGAATGCAGTGTCCTGACTGGCTGTTAGTGGCACGACTTTGACTTGTTTGACACTCCCCATTGTTGTATAAATCAGGTAATCTGAATGTTGCAGCCATGTTCTGACTGTCTCTGCTACTTACCCATTTCACCTCGGTGTGCACTCAACAGCATGTGTGTATATAACTAAACACATAACTAACTAAAACACAATTAAAATAAGTTACTGTACAATTTGTCATTTCATATCGAATGACTTCAACAAAGAAACAACAAGGGCTCTGGCCCCTCCGCAGCCCTTGTTTGCTCCAATCCCTGCCCCCCCTCCCTGGCCTGGGGTGGTCGGGTGCCCCCGGGGCCGCCGCTGGCCTCTTTGCAGTGAATGCCGGTTGCCTGGCCGTGGGGGCGGTCATGCCTGCCCCCTTCTGTCCTGGAGGGATCCTGGGAGGCAGGGGTACCTAATGATAACAACGGCTCAACTTCCAGAGGGGAATTCACACCCCCCTGGTCTCCCTTCCCAAAAACTCTCTCCCCTCCACTCTACCTCACACAGACACACGGAAGGTCTTGGGGAAGGCGCGTCAAGCGGTGCACCCGCGGTGCACCACCATGCACCGCAGGCGCGGTGCACACAGTCATGAGCGGGGGGGGTCTCCTGGTCTCCAGATCTCCTGGGCACTACTGGGGGGAGAGGGCTGGAAGAGGGAGGAGATGTGGGTAAGTGGTTGGAGGAAAGGGGGGATGGGGGAAGGAGGCGTATGCTTGTGGGTGTCGGGGTGGGATGGGTGCAAGGGGTTGAAGAAAGAAGGGCATGAGTGTGTCAGGTCTGAGGGAAGGGTGGGGCTGGGCATGTGTGGGGGGGAGTGCATGGGGGTATAGGGAGGTGTGTGTGTGTGTGCGTGTGTTTAGGTAAGGTTGGAGGGAGGGGCGGGTGGGTGGGGTCGGCAGCTGCTGGTCTTGGTCCACTGGGGCCTGGGCCCCGAGTAAAGAGAAGCTGCAGACAGGAGAGACGTGCAGAGGCTCCTACTGCTACCCGGTAAGTCCGACCTGCTGCTTTATCCTCTTCAAAAATAAATTTTGGATTTATAGGAAACTTAAATAAACTTATGCTGTACTTACGAGCTTTTAAACATTAACTGGTAATACAACAGAAGGCTGAGTCGTTACTGTTTGTAAAACAGGAAAAGGAACTTAGAAATTGCTATGAAGCCGTTGACTTCAATGTTAAATAAGCTGAGAACGCTCTCTGCCAGACATCACGTCCGGTTTTGGCTGACAGCACCACAGTCTGGTCAGATGCTGAAATGCAGGGATGCTTCCTGCCTTGGAGGTCAGAGCCAGTTCTGCCTCAGAACCCGGTCCTGCCTTGGAGGTCAGAACCGGTCCTGCCTCTGAGGTCAGAACTGGCCCTGCCTCAGAACTGGTCCCGGCCCTGGCTTGGGGGTCAGACGACGTATTTACCGGTGATGTTGAGGAGGCGTGGCAGGAACCGGTTCCAGAAGGCGCACATCTGGTTGCGGAGACCTTTGTGGATCTTCAGCGGTTCCGTGTTCAGTCCCACGTGTTTCTGCTCGCTCATCGTGAACAGGGGCCAGCGTCGGCCCCGGTCACTCAGACCCTCGTTTGGATTCCTGAGCGGGGGGGGGGGGGGACACAGATGGGAGCAAAGGTCAAAGGTTGGCATGTGATGGAGCTATGCACAGGCAGCAGACACTCTGATTGGCTGTTGAGTATCAGTTGTGGGCGGAGCTTTGGTTTTACATCTGGAGGCAGATCCAGCAGCAGCTGGTACTGATTACCTTCTGGTTAGCGCTGATGAGACCAGGCCAGGCCAGACTGGACCAGACCAGGCCAGACAAGACTGATCCAGACCAGACCAGATCAAGCTGAACTGGACATGACTGGACCAGACCAGGCCAAACCAGATCAGGTTTAACCGGACATGACTGGACCAGACCAGACCGGACCAGACCAAACAAGGCCAGACCAGACCAGGCCAGATCAGATCAGGTTGAACCAGACATGATTGGGCCAGACCAGACCAAACAAGGCCAGACCGGACTGGTCTAGACCAGGCCAGACCAGATCAGCTTGAACCAGACATGACTGGACCAGACCAGACTGCACCAGACCAGATCAGACCAGACCAAACCGGGCCAGGCCAAGTCAGATAAGTTCAGACTAGACTGGACCAAACCAGACAAGACTGATCCAGACCAGATCAAGCTAGGCCAGATCAGTTTGGAGTGGACCAGACCAGACCAGGTGAGTTCAATTTGGACTGGACCGGGCCGGACATGACTAAACCGGACCAAGCCAAACCAGGTCAGACCAGGTAAGATCAGTTTGGACCAGACTGGACATAATTGAATCAGATTGGGTCAGATCAGATCAGACTAAACCGAACTGGGCTGATTGGACCAGACCAGACCGGATCAGTTTGGACCAGACTGGACATGACAGATCGGGTCAGACCATACCAGATCAGACCAGAACTTCCACCACGTAGCAGTTCAGGACAAAGGTGAGTGGATGTTGGGTTGATGGTGGTTTAATCTAATCTGATGAATTCTGATGAGGATGATGCGATGAAGATGATCTTCATCCTCACCCCGTCCGTGCGAAGTTGGCCCAGTACTTCATCATGCGGCGACTCAGCTTCTCTTCCTCCAGGGTGTAGTTGAGTTGCTTCTCCAGCGGCAGGCCGAAGACGAACTCGATCTCATAGCCGTGGATCACGCCCATCCACTCGGGCCAGGCCAAGTTGGAGGCCCTGTGGTCGAAGAGGTAGAGGTAGACTCCTCCTGTAGGGAGGAAGGACAACATGATCCCACCGCTGACACCAAACGACCAATAATCCATGGCCTGGCTACATTTCAGATCCAGCCTGGCAGTAAGTAGCGTCCAGAATTTACTGGAAACCACATCATTTACTATATTTTTATAGCCAAAACAGTAGAACATCGTACTTCCCCGATGCATGTCCATGCGAGTTCACGACACTAAGGAAACCACGGCATTCAGCGCCTAGTCTGCCGATAATGCAAGCGTAGAAGAAGAAATTAGCTGTTTACAGGAAGAGGTTTAAGTGAGAGTGAGTGTATACAGTTGCAGCGTGATTTCCAATTTGTCACTCTGTTCAAGTTTTATTTTAAAAAGCCTAAAGTCCTAATTCAATCCCCCTCCATTGAAGGGAAACTACATGGAACGAGGACAGGAGAGCCAGAGAAAGAGGCAGGGGAGGGGAACTGGGGGGCCTAGGCATGTTGACATCATGAGAAGACAAATCGGTCAACAAGCATAAAATTATTCATGTACAAAACACACAACAAGATGATACATAAGTACTTCCGTAAACAAGACATTTATTCAAACTGTATCTGCTGCCTCTCAAGTTTGGCATTAATGTGCAGTGTGCACAACTCATTCCGTAGCAACAGCTTTGTTGTGTGGTTTTTTCTTACAGTTCAAACAACTGTCACGTAAGCACCTCATCAATACAAAAACCTGAAAATATAAAGTACAGAAAAAATGTAGCCAAAAGGTCTATTTGGAGGGATAAAATTAAAAACATAAATGACCAAACATCACTAGAATGATTCTCTGCATCAACATCTGAGGTGGTGTGTCAAAATAGTAAAAGAAAATAAATAAATAAATAATTTTTAAAAAAAAAGGATTTAAACATTAGCTATACAAAGTTGTCCTGTTAACAATGTATATATTTTTTGTAGCTTCAGTTATTCAGTTTGCTTATTTAAATTGATAGATTGTCTGTTCCGGTGAGCCAGTGGGTCACATGGTGTTGCTAATTTTGCTGCAAATGTTATACTAGGTAGTTACAGCAATTAAGGTAAAAAAAGACAATAAAACATGTTAAAAACCTAAGAAAAAAAGCTTTTCTTGCGCCTGCGTGGAGGTGTTGGGGGGACCTGGCACCCTTAAGCACAAATTAAGCACTGAGGCCAGCTGCAGACTATCTAAGAGGTTAAGGAGTGGCTGGCTGGAGTGAAGTCTGGGACAGATTCATCTGAAGGTGACGGGCCTTCATTCATGCAGAGAAATCAGAGACATGCTGATGTTCACATGGAGACAGGAGTGTCGTCTGGCGGGAAGGATAGGAGAAGCCGGGTGTCATCAGCATAGCAGCGGTAGGAGAAGCCGGGTGTTGTCAGCATAGCAGTGGTAGGAGAAGCTGGGTGTCGTCAGCACGACAGTGGTAGGAGAAGCCAGGTGTCGTCAGCATAGCAGCTGTAGGAGAAGCCAGGTGTCGTCAGCATAGCAGTGGTAGGAAAAGCCCTGGGAGCTGATGGCTTCTCCCAGTGAAACGGTGTAGAGCGAACAGAGAGGAGGGCCGAGCACCGATCCCTGTGGCACCCCTGCTGCCTCCACATTCTTCACTCTTCTCCGCTTCCATCTTATCTACATGTACACTCTAGGGTTGTCAAAAATATCGATACTCCGAAAAGTATTGATACTGAATCGCAGTATCGACAACGATACTAATTTGCCATGGTATCGATACTGCCGTGCGCGCGTCTTGGACAGGAAGCAGCCAGCAGATAAACACTGGCTGACTGACAGGCAGGCAGAGAGCCTGACAGCTCATGTTTCTGCCGCTGGAAGTCCAGACCAGCTCGTCTTATTAGAAAATGAAAAAGGAAAAATCCTTGTTTGGAAGTATTTCACATGCAGCAGATGAAGAAGGAAAAGCGAAAGAGGTAGACAGGTCTGTGTGCAAACAGTGCGTCAAAGCAGACGCAACGAAGTCCAGCAGCACGGCAAACCTGGCGAAACATCTTCAGGACCGACATCCTGAACTTCATGATGAATTCAGACAGGTTATTTACTTAAAGCTCACGTTTATTATGGAACTTAAAAACACATTATTAGTGACGGTTAGCGCCACTGCTAGTCCGCATTTCCCAACCTGGACCTTATTTCCTTATTTCCTGGACCTTATACGTGTATTAACTCACCGGTAACTTATGTGTCACTCTAATATCTTCGGTTGATATTCACATTTCTCGCCGTCTGTGTATGATCGCTATATAATGCAGGTGAAGGAAGCAGCGGGTCTCTATAGAACATTATCTGCAGCAGAACTCATTTCACCAATACTTTTAAGACGAATCAACCAATGAGAACTGTTGTCCTGTTCATAACTGGTTGCTGTCAACTTGTATAGTTTAATACATCAAAATATGATTCTAATTATTTTGTGTTTACCTCAAACTAAAAATGGCGTCATTGTTGTTGTTGTTATTATTATAGTTTGCACAAAGTCAAAAGTCATATTTTTCACCATTGTCACTTTTAGATTTTGGATGTCTTACATATTAAAAAAAAAAAAAAAACCTCAGACAGCCTTAAAATATTGTCAAATTGCTTTATATTTGGGTATATTTTTTGCATTTATTTGCACATTTATTCAACTAGCATAAGATAAGAGATTTTCAAGTTCATACAAATGTTTCTTATGTTTTCAAGTGTTTGTCTCTTTTTTTTGGCCCATGTAGTATCGAAAATGGTATCAAGTATCGAATATTTCTTTAGATATCGATATCGAGTTTGAAATTTTAGTATCGTGACAACCCTAGGACACTCCTGGAGTTATTAATGCATTGTGTTTTCTTTACCCTTTTTGTTTATTTATTTACTATTGAGTGTTATAATAAAGCTTGTGTTTGTTGTTTTGGGTAACCTCTCCTCTGGCCATCTGGGCATTATTCCAGTTCCCCGCGGCAGTATCAGGTGGACATAATCAATGTGCTACCGTATCCACCTCATCAGGCCCACCGGGTCATCCACAACCACGGCGACAGCTGCGTGAGGGAAGACACATTTCTCACCTTGTGCGTTCCCTCCGCTGTTCATCAGGTTGAAGCCGCTGCCCACGTTGGCCTTGAGGGCGTGGTGCTGAGCGTAGGAGCGGGCAAAGTGGGCGAGCGGACAGATGACGTTGTGGTCGCCCACGATGTCGTCCAGGGCGTCGCGGTTCTTCAGCCCGTTGTTCTCGTCCATCCAGTCGGTGTACTGCAGCACCACGGCCTCCCGGCCGATTTCGTTTGCGTGTGGGACGCTTAGCTTCACACCTGCCAGGTAGACGTGACAAGATCAGGCTCAACCCGGATCCTTCAGGACCAGAACCAACCTCCCTTCCCACCACATCTTAAAGGAATAATACCCCCACAGAATGATGGTCCTTCATCTTCTACTCACCCTCATGCTAAGCAAGACTCTGGAGCACTTTAATATCTCAAATGCAGTCGGAGATCTGGGTGGGGGGATTTCTTTTCCCCCAACTTACATATAATGGAGGTGACCAGCGCTCGAAATAAAAAGGTCCATAAAAGTCCACAAAAACTTGTCAGTATTCCTCCATACTGCTCGTCCAATGTGATCCAAGTGTCCTGAGCGGGTAGCGTGCAGATTTAACTGGAAACCATCATTTAGTATGTTTTTATAGCCTAAACAGTAGAACATCTAGCTGCCATCCAGTTGGTGGCAGATTTCTTTCTTTCTATTGCCCCTTCTCTTGCCCCTGCAAGTTCACGACACTACGGAAACTGCGGCATTCAGAGCCTACTCTGCCAATAATACAAGCGTAGAAGAAGAAATTCTCTGTTTACATTGTGCTAAGAGCGATTA
This sequence comes from Atherinomorus stipes, assembly GCA_023101725.1. NCBI lineage: Eukaryota > Metazoa > Chordata > Actinopteri > Atheriniformes > Atherinidae > Atherinomorus > Atherinomorus stipes. The sequence goes on from JALJCO010002362.1 coordinate 166,816, forward strand.
AGCTACAGACAAACACAAGAGGGGTTGGCTATAGGAAGCCGATGTCACACCCCTTCCGGTGAGCCCCATGGGACCTAAAAATATGAAATGGTAGTCAATGGGGAGAAAATGATTATCCCAGTCGCTCTCTGTCCTGAATTCCAGATATGTTGGATGTGGATTTAAATAAAACATTTTCATGCAAAGATAAACAAAATACTGCAAACAGTTTTGATTATTTCAGGGTTTAATTGAAGCCTCTGTGTGGACTACAGCTCTCATCGCAAGCAACCTAAGTGACCAGCTGGCCGAATACGCTACCGTTGCGATTTCACTCTGGCACGTCACAACTTTTTATTTGATTTTTTCCAAGAACAGGAAAAAAAAACATGAACAGAAGCGAAAACCATTATAAGTCATGAAATTTTTAGTCTTTCCATACTACATTTCCGATGGAACAATGGTCGGTTTCCTTCACGCCCGTCGCAGGGAGCAACGTAAACGCTCACGGCGAGAGCGAGAGCGAGAAAGAGAGAAAGAAAGAAAGAAAGAAAGAGAGAAAGAGAGAAGAAGAAAGAAAGAAAGAGAGAAAGAGAGAAAGAAAGAAGAGAGAAAGAAAGAAAGAAAGAAAGAAAGAAAGAAAGAAAGAAAGAAAGAGAAAGAAAGAAAGAAAGAAAGAGAGAAAGAAAGACAGAAAGAAGGAGAGAAAGAGAGAAAGAAAGAAAGAAAGAGAGAAAGAGAGAAAGAGAAAGAAAGAAAGACAGAAAGAAAGAGAGAAAGAGAGAAAGAGAGAAAGAAAGAAAGAAAGAAAGAAAGAAAGAAAGAAAGAAAGAAAGAAAGAAAGAAAGAAAGAAAGAAAGAAAGAAAGAAAGAAAGAAAGAAAGAAAGAAAGAAAGAGAAAGAACGAACGAACGAACGTGCAATCTTGTCTGTCGAGGCCTCCGTAGTGTCATAAACTCTCATAGACACGCATCGGGGAAGTACGATGTTCTACTGTTTAGTCTCTAAAAATCTACTAAATGATGGTTTCCAGTAAATTCTTGACGCTACCCACTCAGGACACTTGGATTACATTGGAGGAGCAGTATGGAGGAATACTGACAAGTTTTTGTGGACTTTTATGGACCTTTTTGTTGTCGGTGGATAATGAAAATCCCCCCGGATCTCCGGCTGAAAATGAGATATTAAAAAAGTGCTCCAGAGTCTTGCTCAGCATGAGGGGTGAGTAGAAGATAAAGGAATGTGTGGGTGTACTATTCCTTTAACTGACAAGCTTTCACAGGATTGTTTTTACTCTACCTTCCATGAAGTCCTCTCTGGAGATCAGACTCTCGTTGTCCTTGCTGAAGCCCGGCGCTCCATACAGCAGAAAGTAGGAGCCCTCGTCCTGGTTGACTCCCAGCAGGATCTGGGTGTCCTTGAAGTTCCCGGAGCTCAGCATGGCCTCAGGACTGTCAGGAAGAACCTCGCCGTCCACCATCGGCACGAAGGAGAAGCGGAAGAGAGACGACCAGGGCAGGACCTGCTCAGACCCGGACCACATGAGTTCAACTGGCGGACAGAGACCACCAGAACAGGACAGACTACAGGGCCCAGACAGGACGGCCGGCGTCGCTCCCTCAGGGTTAAAGAAGCACCGAGTACATCGAGGTGCTTTCAGGTACACAGTAAAACAGTTATTTTCGGCAGTAGCGTCAAAAATATTTCCAAGAAACACAGGACATTGTTCCTCATTCACCAAAAATCTTGTTTACAAAGTTTTTACAAATTTGTGGCATTCATGAGACTCTTGCTCTCCTGGATTTGTGTTCTCTGATGTTCAGCTTATTCTAACACAAAAATAAAACTAGTTATGTTTTTTAAATAGCTTTTGGTAATTTACTAAACATGTTATTTTAAAATGAATATCAGATATTGCAGATTATGCCTCAACCGTGTAACTTCCTTCAAAGGAAATGAAAAATGTTCAAATCATTTCATTTGAACTTTTGCCGTAAAGACAAATTCTCTTTTGGGCCTCCTTTACAAAAAAAAAAAACCTTAAAAAAAAGTAAAAAAAAAAATTCAAAAATACATAAAAAAATCCAAGAAAGAGTATTTTTATCAAAAGTACATTACAGATAAGAAAAAACAAAAAAAAAAAAAAAAATAATGTTGGAAAGAAATAAAATGAATAAAATAAAAAAAAAAATAATTTATAAGTATCAGAAAGAAATTAATAAAAAAATAGAAAGAAAAATCGAAAAAAAAAATCAAGCATATATTAACTTAAAGAAAGAAAAAAAAAAAGAATAAAGAAAAAATAGGGGAAATATAAAAAGTAAATAAAAAAAATATAAAATAAATTTACACTTAAAAAAATAAATTAAAAAAAATAAAAAAAATTTCTATGTATAATAGAGTGTTCTAACAGTAAACTTCTCAATGTCCTTTTAGTTTAAAGGGGAGGAGATTAAAAAAAAAAAAAAAAAAATTAGGAGGTTAGGAAGGGTAAAAAAAAAAAAATAATAAACACTATTATTGTTAAAAAAAAAAAAAAAAAAAATAACAAATAAATTCTTATAATAAAAAAAAAAAAAAAAAAAAAAAAAAAAAAAAAAAAAATAGAAGTATAATAACACAAAAAGCAAAAAAATAAAAAATAAAAATAAAAAAAAAAAAGAAAGTGAAAAAAAAAAATAAAAATATACTAAAAAATAATAAAAAGAAAAAATATAAAAAAAAGAAAAGAAAAAAAAATAAAAAAAATATAAAAAAATAAAAATAAAAGAAAAAATATAAAAAATATAAAAAATAAAAAAAAAAAAAAAAAAAGTAAATAAATTATAAAATAAAAAAGTAGAAAAAAAGTATATAAAAATTACACTTTGCTTCCTAAAACCGTTGGTGCATTCCAGGGCCTGAAAGTGGCATGTGTGACTTTCCATGAAAAGTTTATCATTTCCAAAAACAAACTTGACGGGAGTGTGACTATACACAACTTCTGATCCTTATGCACAAACATTTGAGAAACTGGCAAGATGATGAACGTAAACCACAATCATTACATTTGATAATTTAAATTTATCAATCCTGATTGAGAAATTTAGCTCTGCTCTTGAACCATCTTCAGAGTAACCAGAGAGCAGTGGGCAGCCAATGACAGCGGTCGGAGAGCAGTTGCTAGGGGTTAAGGACCTTGCTCAAAGGCTCATAGTGGTTAACCTGCCATGTCGGCGACTTGAACCCGGGTCTTCCGGACCAAATACAGATTTAACCATTCATATCAGACAGTAGACCCAGGCACCCATGAACACGGAGGTTCATGATACTTTTAGAAGGTCTGTAGCAATAATTGTTATCACTGAATAAACGTAAATACTACAGTGGTACTAGTGCGTAGTGCTTCATGATGCACTGGGACTGCTGTAAGATGACGCCACTAGGAGGATCAGGAGGGAAAGTTTTTAGCAACCACAAAGATTCAGGAAACATTTGTGGTCGCTGAAGTGCCAAAGTACACCTCAGTGATGGAATTTTGTCAATTCCATCACTGAAGTGCAGCTATACCGTTAAAGTTTTTCCTTTTTACAGTTTTTCTCGGAAAATATATTTCTAGTAGAGCTACTGACATGAAATTTTCACCAGATGTCGGCAACAACCCAAGTAATGCACACATACAAAGAAATCCTAACATTTATGTCCATAAATGAAGTTATGTGTAATATAGTGAAATGATGCAGGGAATAAGTATTGAATACGCTTACTGACATTTATTTACTACTTAAGAGTAAAAACCATTGTTGGTGGTTCCAGCCTCCAGACGCCTCCTGTATGGAGAAACCAGTGGAAAATGTTGCTCAGGTGTGATTTTGGTCCATTCTTCCACAAACTGCCTTCAGATCTTCAAGGTTCCGGGTCTCTTCTGTCAACTCGGATCTTCAGTTCTTTCGGGTTGGGTGATTGACAGGTCCGTTCTAGCAGCTTTATCTTCTTCTTCTTAAAGCAGGTGAGTGTTTCTGGTCCGTTCTAGCAGCTTTATCTTCTTCTTCTTAAAGCAGGTGAGCGTTTCTGGTCCGTTCTAGCAGCTTTATCTTCTTCTTCTTAAAGTAGGTGAGTGTTTCTGGTCCGTTCTGCTGGTTTATCTTCTTCTTCTTAAAGTAGGTGAGCGTTTCTGGTCCATTCCAGCAGCTTTATCTTCTTCTTCTTAAAGCAGGTGAGTGTTTCTTGGCTGTGTGGCCAGAATGTCGTCTTGCTGAAAGATCCAGCCATTCTTTTCATCTTCAGCAGATTCTGGTCCAGAATGTCTCTACTTTTCTCCATTCATTCTTCCTTCAATAATATGAAGTCTACCAGTACCACATGCTGAAAAACAGCCCCCACCATGATGCTCCCACCTCCAAACTTCATTGTTTCTATGGTGTTTTTGGTGCCATTTCTCCTCCAATCATGTTGTGTCTTATGACATCTGTAGAGTTCAGTTCTGGTCTCATCTAACCAGACGATGTTTTCCAGAATGTCATGGGTTTGTCCAGATGTTGTGTTGCAAACTTCAAACCAGCATCAACCTGCTTCTTCTTCAGAAATGGAGCCTTGCGTGGTGTGCGTGCATGAAGGCCATGGCGGTTGAGTGCATTCCTTCTTGTTTTCTCTGAAACAACTGTAGCTGCTGGTTCCAGGTCTTTCTGAAGCTCTCCACGAGTGGTCCTGGGCTGTTGGAGAACCTTTCTGATGATTGTTCTGACTCCTCTGTCTGAAATCTTGTGAGGAGCACCTGGCCGTGGCCGCTTTATGACCATGCCGTGTTCTTTCCACTTCCGGATGATGGTCCCAATGGTGCTCACTGGAACTTTCACAAGTTTACAAATGCACCTGGAACCAATGCCTTCAGTGTGTTTGCAATAATAAGGTTGTGTAGGTCTTTAGACAGCTCTTTGCTTTTACCCATCATGCAATGCTTCTTGTCTGACACCTTGGTAATGAGAAACCTTTTTAAAAGCATCAATCAGGACTAAAGCAGCTGATATTACTTTGCTCTGATAGGGGACAGGATTACTTTCTAAATACTGACAGACTCCAGCTGCTTTCTTGGCTTTCACATCTTTTTGTCTCCTTTCTTCATGTGTTCAATACTTATTCTCTGTGTCATTTCACTATGTTACACATAACTTCATTTATGAAGTTATGTGTATCTTCATTTGAGATTGAGGGTTAGGACAGGAATTGGAATTTGCCCTTGGTCTTGACTTGGTCTTGATACTCTCTGGTCTTGGTGGTGTCTTGGTCTCGGTTTAGGTGGTCTTGACTACAAGTCTAGATCTTTCTAGTCTGGTCTGCTTGATTTAAATGCAGTCTGAATGCAAACCAAAAGGTGTTAAACTTTTCAGGAATCTCCGTCCCACCAATCGGGGTCTCCCAGACCATCCTGGTGTGACTGCCCGCCTGAGCGAGACTGGTATTCACCAATCTCAGAGGGAAAATGCTAACAATTTCAGTCAACCAACACATTCATGACTGATGCAGCGTTGTCATAGAAACACTTCTAAAGTACAACTTCGGCACAAATTTAAGAAGACTGAGTGGATATTGGTGAATGAGGACCACTGTCCCGCACAGCTACAAGTCTTCAGTTTCCGGCCAAACATCAACCCGTTCCTCTCGGTACCCTTTATCCGGGATCATTTTACACCCTCATTTCTGAGTTAAAGCTGAGGTCAAATTCTGAATTACTCACGACCCTGCTCCGTGGAACCAGACACTAGCTGCGTTTCCGTTATACATAGAATGTCGCAAAACTTAAATATTGCAACAAAAAACTGGTAATGGAAATACCTAAATGAAAAAAACAAAACTAAAATATCACAAAAAAGTTTTTACGCTCTCATGAGAAGGTTTTTCAGACGTTTCGATAAAGCAGTTTTTCTCAATAGTAATGGAAACATTTTTTTCACGTTAGCAGCCATCAGGTGTGACGTAGGGGGGCAGAAACCAGTTTTCCTTTGTTATGATGATGTTTATGATCATTTACAAGCAGTAACTGTGGAATCGGAGTGATGGGGGAAATTTTACTGTCACATATAGACCCATATGAAAAATCCATAAATTACCGTAATCTAGAGTTCATTTCTGGACAACATGGATCTGGTTTAAGTTCTTCATGTATCAGTTATTTATGTGGTTTCCACACATGTGGAACACATGACCACGACTCGGTTATCTCCTTCCCACATGTTCAGTATATGTTGCCATGATTTAATAATGCGTGAACACTAAATAACATCTTACAGCATGGGTGCCCAAACTTTTTGTCTACATGCCGTCAGCTGTTTACTGTTAGAGCACGTGGAGACCTTCCGTGCTTGAGATCACTCTAGCAACAGCAACAGACCGGAAGTGACGTAGGGGTGGGCGAACGCTCGGACTCTACTGATAAAAACATGGATCACAGCAGGAGGAGGAGACTCTGAGTACAACATCATCACAGCTTTAATGCTGAAGGCCACAGTTATGTGTAGAGACATGAAAATGTGGAAAATAACAATGAAAAAATGTCTTTTGTAAGTCACCTCTCGATTAGACCTTTTACAGGTCTACGGTCTTTAGACTGTTTAAAAATCTGTTCCTGTTTATCTGATTTATTGTATTTTATTTTAGCAACCATAATTATGCATTAAATGATGTAGTTTGTATGTAGTTTAAGCAACAGTTGCTGATGAATCTCCATGTAGAGGAGACGGACTCCGCTCCAGCGGATCATCTGGGGCATAAATGTCCGCCGAACAGCGACCGCGTCCATGTGTTTACTTCCACCGACAACCGGCTCCGTTACACCTCAACAAACACAGCAGCGGGTATAAAAATTCCAGACAAACAGTTCAAAACATGGAATAAGATTACATTCAGATTCGTATGGCAAGGTAAAACACCCAGAATAAATTTTTAAAAAATTACAATTAGGAAAGGAGAAAGGAGAAAGGAGGTGCTGCATAACCTGGTTTTAAAGAATATTATCATTCCACCCAAATGGCTCCTATAATACATCTTGGTGCTGATTATTAGCAAAATGGAAAAATATCATAAACAACGAGTGCATGGGAGAGAACTGCGGAGTACCATTGGAGATACAGAGGCTACTAAGACTCTGATTCTGTTACCCATTTGTCACTGGAAAACTAGTTTTTATATATAATACGGAAATATAAATCAGATAGAGAATTATGCTTAAAACAGTGGCCAGCCTATAATAAATATTTTATCCAAGATCCACAATTTAAGCAATGGTCGGAGAGAGGCGTAACAGCTATGTGTGTAGTCCTTACAGACGATCACTTCAAAAGTTTTCTGGAACTAAAACAAGAGTTTGCTCTAAAAACTCGGGATCATTTTACATACTTACAATTAAGGGACTTCTATAACAAAGAGATTAAACACAAAATGGACCTTAGTAAAAATGGCATAGTTAGGATGATAGTTGATACCTACAACGGTAAAAACATAGAACTATATCCTTCATCTATAAATATTTGACAGAACATAGAGGTGCTGCCACACTGGATATTAAAACAAACTGGAAAAAGGAACTGGGAATTTCACCCACAGATGATGATTGGCTGAATATTTGGAAGACCCAAATTACAACATCCTCCTCTAGAATTTGGAGTGAACACAGCTGGAAAAATGTAATTAGATTTTTTAAGACACCCAAAATTACATTTAAATTCGAATTCAGAGTTCAACCATGTTAGAGGAATGGGGGATTTTCACTTCGTGTTCCTGTTTCCGGAACTTGTTGAATTTGGGCATTTCCACTTCCAGGCCCGTTTAACAGTAGCTGAATCCAACGTCCCTGCTCTGTCCCACTTTGTAAATCCAACAAACAACGCCAACCCTACTTAAGTTTTCATGGGTTCCCGACTGCAGTCAGGTCTGACTTCACCTACTCTGACATCAGAGGTCACATGATTCCAACACCGTGTGGTGTTTGTGAAGGACAGTTTTATCTCCTCCTCCTCCCTTTTTAAGAAACACTTCCTGGTTTTTTGTCAACCCAGGAGAAAAATCAGCCCCTGACTCATCTCAGGGATGATTTTCTGCCGTTTTAAAGAACATAAAAGACGAACTTTAAGCATTATGATGGAGCTATTTTACTGTTTTGCCTCTGTCCCGAGATGAGGTTTTAGATATACAGTGATTTATCTTTCTACTAAAAAATGATCAAATTGTGCAGTTTTTTGTATAAATTCATTCAAATACAACAGAATTAGTGATTTCTTATCATATTTGACAAAAATGTCTAATCCATTTATTAATTTTTTAAACAAATGTCTGTCCCTTAATATTGCGATCATTATCACCACGTTAAACATTTTAAGATCAATAAAGTTTATTTTAAATCTGATTCTTTAACTGTGTCAGTTTGTGCTGCAACTCCAGCACATACAGGACAGAAGGAAGACAGACGTTTAAATACTGGAACAGAAAGTTTTTACCTGATTTATACCAACATGCAGGATATTTTTATGATGTGTCATTACCAAACAACTTGTTATTTATAGATATTTAAAGATTTTTGTGCTTAACTTCACATTCCTATAAAAACACTGTACAGCTCCATCTAGCTAAAAGATTATTTATGCTAACTCTAACAGTTTAGAACAGTTAGCTAAAAACTGTAAAATGTCATTACATTGCTCTAGCCGCCAGCTGCCGGCTATATAGCCGACCACTCAGCTAAATCCAGCCGGCTACCGGTCGGGATTCCGCGCAATGGCGCGTGACGTTTACGCGCTCTGTGGCGCATGCAGCCAAAATGCAGCTTCCACATTCAGGCTTCCCCACCGTAGTTTCTCTCATAGCTGCTTCAGTGAGTCCCGCTGTGACACCGTTCTTTTCTCCACCAGAATGCTGAGGAGCATCTGTGGTGAAATTATCTCCAACTCGTTAGTTTCACTTTCAAACTCCGCTGCTCCGTCGCAGAATAAACTATCAATCCATTCGTCCGCTTGGAAACCAGTGGTATCGTGGGGCTCTTATGCCGTGCCTCGTGTATTTATTCATATATTTATGCAGGCTTCGTATTATAAGGTGACGAAACGTCCTCTTTTGCCTGGACATGTCGTCCCTTTGAAAGGTAAAAAATGCGCCGTGTTTTATATATATATATATATATATATGTATATAAAACACTGCGCATTTAATATATATGTATGTATGTATCAGCCCCACCCAACCCCGCTGGCTACTTAGACGTTATGGCTGGCTACTTGGAAAGCCCTGCTCTGGTGTAGATGTTTCTATGGAATATCTGACTAAAAGAACAGTTTTTAAATAAAATCTTAAATAAATGTAGATCAACATATTTAGATTTTGACTCGCAGAAGGATGACAAGTCAAGTAAGGTAGGTGCAGTAAGGTGGTGTGACATTTAATCTTTTTAGTGACATTTTACTTTTGAGAAAAAGAAAACTCAGCCTGAAATCAAATATTTGCCCAAATAATCGGAGTAGGTACACACTTAAAAACAGAGGTATGAGACAGAAACATTTCTGTACCTGTAGGTACATTTTTTACAATATTGTCAAAAGTACAATATTGGTCTTTATGAGGCCAGAAGTACCTATATACTATGAAAAAGGGTCCAAAGTAATATAAAGTATAACATTTGTACCATTTCAACCCTAAAGGGTACCTGCAGCATTGAAAAATGTGTGTAGCTTGTACAATAACTATAAATAGCAGTACTTCTAAACAGTAGTATAATTATAGTTATTGTATTAGGATTTTCATAGTAATCATAGTAATAATTATATGTACAATTATATATGTGTTTGGCCTAATATTTATATAATAATTATTCATTTATTATTAGCATCTTTGATTGTTGTCATAATCTCTATTTTATTGACTTTTATTCATCATTTTTAATTGGTTTAATTGTACTTTATTAACTCATACAGCTTGATAAGGTACAAAAATGGACCAGGACTGAAGGTACAGAAATGTCTTTCAGAAAGGAACCCCCCCAGCAACAAGCTTTGGACCCTTTTAAGTACAAATTGGTACCTCTATTTTAGAGTGTGTAGCGTAGTGGTAATGTCGCGGGCTTTGGTGCGGCAGACCCGGGTTCGAGTTCCCGACGCGACACTCACATGAACCACTGTGGACCCTTGAGCAGGGACCTTAACCCCCCACCAACTGCTCCCCAGGCACTTTAAATAGCAGCCCACTGCTCTCAGGTTCAACCTGAGATGGGTAAAAATGCAGAGAATGAATTTCCTCATTAGCTCACTAATTGGGATTATTAAAGTATATCAAAGAATAAAAAAAATTAAACAAAATATTGCTCAATTCCGCGATATTCCGCTTAGGGGATGCAACTTGAATTCAGCATATCCGTACCAAAACCGACCCGACCGGACCCAGACCTGACTTATAATGGTAACAACCGGGCTAAACCAACCACAACTTGCTTTTCTCCATATTTACACTAACGCTTTTGGGTGAAACTGGGCTTCAGTGATGATGAAAGTGATGAAAGTGATGAATATCACTTTAATTTTTCTAAAAAGTGTCATGGAAATGCAGCTAGAGATGATGGATCCACCAGGTTCTGGTCTGGCTTTGTTTTGGTCATAGGTATCGTCTTTGCTTGTGTTAGATAAAAACGGGAGACGGGAGTTTCCTGATTGGCTGAGCGTCATGCAGAGTGTGCTTCACCTGCCACTCGTGGTCAATCAGTTCCTGCGGGGTTTTCCCGCGCAGACAGTCCACCAGCTCCGTGTCGTTTCCTCCGTTGCAGCAGACCAGCTTGGCCAGCAGCGTGGCCCGCCTTCGGGCCTCCGCGGGGCTGACGGAGGCCCAGGGACAGTTGGGGACCCCGCTCTGAAGGATTGCCCTGGTGAATAAAGGTCTGCTGTCTGGAGATAGGAGGTGGAATCCCACTGAAGCACCGCCAGCACTCTCACCAAAGATTGTCACCTGTTGGACATCATACAGAGATCAGGAGGAGGACCACGTCCTGGTCTTTCTCACAGAGGACAGAAACGGAAGGACATAAAAACCTGTTTGGGGTTTCCACCAAAGAAGTGGATGTTGTCCTGCACCCACTGCAGGGCCATCCGCTGGTCCAGCAGACCCACGTTCCCAGGGGCCTCCGAGGAGCCGTGCAGGGCAAGGAAGCCGAAGGCCCCGATGCGGTAGTTCATGGAGACCACGATGACCGTCTCACTGTGAGCCAGGTAGCGTCCATCATACACATCCAGAGAAGAAGCGCCGCTGTAGAACCCTGGAAATGGACAAAGAAGACAGTTAACCCGGGCCGCCAGGGGACGGACCAGCTCTGCTTCTGAGACCAACGTAATATAGTTGTAGTTAAGACCGCACCAACTGAGACCAAGACATTACCAAGACCAGGGAGCTCTGAGACCAGAAAGTACTGAGACCAGGATGTTACCGAGACCAGTGAGTACCGACACCAAGACGTTACGGAGACCAGGGAGTTCCGAGACCAAGACGTTACCTAGTCCAGTGAATACCGAGACAAAGACATTACAGAGACCAGGGAGTAGAGGCCAAAATGTTACCAGTGACGGGGAGTACCAAGACCAAGAAGTTACGAGACCAGGGAGTACAGAGACCAAGACATTACAGGCGGGGGAGGTGGGGGGCGGGGGCGGGGGCGGGCGGGGTGGCGGGGGGGGTCGCACGCGGGGTCCAGACCAACATTCAGACCAGGGCGAGCAAAACATCAAGACAGGAGTACAAGACAAAAATTCCCACATTCCAGCAGGGGTCGACAAGACATTCCGAGACAGGGGTCGGACAGAAGAGGAGGGGCGGACAAGATGTAAGAGACAGGGGTACAAGACAAAACATTCCAGACAGGGAGACGAGACAAGAGAAGACAGGAGTCTGAGACAAGACATTCGAGACAGGGAATACAGCGTTAGGACAGGGAGACAAGACAAAACATTACAAGACAGGGAGTACCGAGACCAAGACGTTACTGAGACAGGGGTACTGAGACCAAGACGTTCAGTGACCAGGGAGTACCGAGACCATGACATTACAGAGACCAGGGAGTACTGAGGCCAAAATGCTACCAAGACCAGGGAGTACAGAGACCAAGACATTACCGAGACCAGGGAGTACCGAGACCCAGACATTACAGAGACCAGGGAATACCGAGACCAAGACGTTACAGAGACCAGGGAGTACCGAGACCAAGAAGTTACAGAGACCAGGGAGTACCGAGACCAAGATGTTACAGAGACCAGGGTGTACCAAGACCAAAACATTACCCAGACCAGGGAGTACCGAGACCAAGATGTTACCAAGACCAGTGAGTACTGAGACCAAGACATTACCGAGACCAGGGAATACCAAGACGTTACAGTGACCAGGGAGTACCGAGACCAAGAAGTTACAGAGACCAGGGAGTACCGAGACCAAGATGTTACAGAGACCAGGGTGTACCAAGACCCAAACATTACCCAGACCAGGGAGTACCGAGACCAAGATGTTACCAAGACCAGTGAGTACTGAGACCAAGACATTACCGAGACCAGGGAATACCAAGACGTTACAGTGACCAGGGAGTACCAAGACCAAAACATTACCAAGACCAGGGAGTACCGAGACCAAGACGTTACTGAGACCAGGGGGTACTGAGACCAAGACGTTACAGTGACCGGGAGTACCAAGACCAAGAGAGTTACAGAGACCAGGGAGTACAGAGACCAAGACATTACAGAGACCAGGGTGTATCAAGACCAAGATGTTACAGAGATCAGGGAGTACCAAGACCAAAACATTACCTAGACCAGGGAGTACCTAGACCAAAACATTAACCAGACCAGGGAGTACCGAGACCAAAACATTACCGAGACCAGGGAGTACCAAGACCAAAACATTACCAAGACCAGGGAGTACCGAGACCAAGACGTTACTGAGACCAGGGGGTACTGAGACCAAGACGTTACAGTGACCGGGAGTACCAAGACCAAGAAGTTACAGAGACCAGGGAGTACAGAGACCAAGACATTACAGAGACCAGGGTGTATCAAGACCAAGATGTTACAGAGATCAGGGAGTACCAAGACCAAAACATTACCTAGACCAGGGAGTACCTAGACCAAAACATTAACCAGACCAGGGAGTACCGAGACCAAAACATTACCGAGACCAGGGAGTACCAAGACCAAAACATTACCCACATTACCCAGACCAGGGAGTACCAAGACCAAGACATTACCGAGACCAGGGAGTACCGAGACCCAGACATTACAGAGACCAGGGAATACCGAGACCAAGACGTTACAGTGACCAGGGAGTACCAAGACCAAGAAGTTACAGAGACCAGGGAGTACAGTGACCAAGACATTACAGAGACCAGGGTGTATCGAGACCAAGATGTTACAGAGATCAGGGAGTACCAAGACCAAGAAGTTACAGAGACCAGGGAGTACAGAGACCAAGACATTACAGAGACCAGGGTGTATCGAGACCAAGATGTTACAGAGATCAGGGAGTACCAAGACCAAAACATTACCTAGACCAGGGAGTACCTAGACCAAAACATTAACCAGACCAGGGAGTACCGAGACCAAAACATTACCAAGACCAGGGAGTACCAAGACCAAAACATTACCCACATTACCCAGACCAGGGAGTACCAAGACCAAGACATTACCGAGACCAGGGAGTACCGAGACCCAGACATTACAGAGACCAGGGAATACCGAGACCAAGACGTTACAGTGACCAGGGAGTACCAAGACCAAGAAGTTACAGAGACCAGGGTGTATCGAGACCAAGATGTTACAGAGATCAGGGAGTACCAAGACCAAAACATTAACCAGACCAGGGAGTACCGAGACCAAAACATTACCAAGACCAGGGAGTACCAAAACCAAAACATTAACCACATTACCCAGACCAGGGAGTACCAAGACCAAGACGTTACCAAGACCAGGGAGTACTGAGACCAAGACGTTAACCAGACCAGGGAGTACCGAGACCAAGACATTACTGAGACCAGGGGGTACTGAGACCTAAACATTAAAAAGACCAGGGAGTACCGAGACCAAGACATTACAAAGACCAGGGAGTACCAGGACCAAGACAAGGCCAAGACCATACATATACAAAAATAATAACAAAATAAGGTGTTTTCTTTTAAACAAATACAACAACAAAAGTTAATCTTTGCTCTGTTGTTTCAAAGCAGCCTTATGAATTAAATAAACTATATATGTCTGGAACAAACTCCCAGATCAGCTGAAATACTTGAGCCGTTTTCACACATATGTAGGTCGATCCAGGCGCTGCCACAGCAGTGAAAGGGTTAAAAGGTTTAAATTTTCAACTAATACACCTCTGTGTTACACAACCCTTGTAATCACCGCGCCCGGCAGTCACTACAGATGGAGCGTTGTGTATCCATGGCAACCAGACGGAAGTAGGCGCGTCCCCGCTGTATAGCGTGGCTGAGTTTCAAACAAAACACACGTGAATGATAGTGTGTTGAAGACGAGACACGGTTGCGTGTGGAAAACAATGCTGTCATGTACTGGAAGAGGATTTCCAGACAAACCAAAGTAAGACACAGATTGATTCTGCTGAACCGCGAAGTCCGACCAAACGCAGATATTATGGGCAAACAGCAGGTAGCTGTGAGTTGTAAACATGAGGATTAACGCTTAGCCTGCTAGCCCTTGTTGGTAATTTGTCCAGTGTTTGTGAACGCCCCGTTGATCTTAACATTTGACATACATTAGTAGCTAGCAAACAGAAGATGATACAAGATGATACAGTTAGGCCGTAACCCTGAAATTGTAATATAACACATCATCAATAAGAAGGACATCCCAACAGTACAGCTGCCTACGGATACCTGTTTAGTTAAAAAAGGTGGAGCATCTAAGATTTAGGTCGAGCTAAAGTTGGTGCGCGTTCACACATCACTCGCACTGCATTTCAGGTCGATGCAAGCCGCTCCAAAACCACCCTGTACAGCCGGTCCGAGAGCGGGCGAGTTAGGTTAACTACGAGCGAGTGCGAGTGGCGCGTTCACACAGACCCAGTCGCACCATGTTCGGTACCAAAACCCAGTTCGGTCGATCTGAATGGGTCCTGTGTGAAAACAACCTAAGTTTATTCAAATCTAGGTTAAAGACCCACCTGTTCTCAGCTGCATTTACATAGATTTTACCCAAAAGGTAAAAACCCCATGGCTCTACGCTCTCTCTTTATAATCTTAAATGTTTTTCATTTTAAATCATGCTTATACATTTTTTGCTCTTACTTTTTTTTATTTTGAACTCCGCTGTAATGCTTATAATGTTTTATGTAAAGCACTTTGAATTGTCCTGTACATGAAATGTGCTATACAAATAAACTCGCCTTACCTTACTAATATATTACAGCAAACTCTAAATCTGATTTCACAAATGTAATTATAGCCATCTCTCCTAACAAGCAGGACAGGAGTTTATCTTATAAAGCCATTTTCTGTCATTTTTTCTCTTTGCAATATTAGTGTATGTTGTAGAACTAAAGATTAACTCTGACGAGAGTTTATCATCCGTAATCTCTTCAGTTATCTCTGCTAATCATTACCATCACTCTCACAATGTTGAAAAGTTTACGGAAGATTTTGTTTCGTGACCAGAGTGATGTTTTGTTGTTGGACTTCTGTGCTCGTCATGGATTGTCCATAACGAACACCATGTTCAGGCATAAAAGCGTCCACATGTCCACCTGCATAAGGACACCTTAGGCCGCAGCTCCATGATCGACTTCGTAGTCGTGTCCTCGGACTTGCGGCCACTTATCCTGGACACTCTGGTGAAGAGAGGGGCGGAGCTGTCCACTGATCACCACCTGGTGGTGAGTGGGCTCAGATGGTGGGGGAGGATGTCGGTCAGACCTGGCAGGCCCAAACGTGTCGTGAGGGTCTGCTGGGAGAGCTTCAACCATGTTCCGAGGGAGGAGGGGGACATTGAGTGGGAATGGGCTATGTTCCACACCTCTATTGCTGAGGCTGCTAATCAGAGCTGTGGCCGTAAGGTTGTCGGTGCCTGTCGTGGTGGTAACCCCCGAACTCGCTGGTGGACACCAGCAGTGAGGGATGCCGTCAAGCTGAATGAGGAGTCCTACCGTGCCTTCCTGGCCTGTGGGACTGAAGGAGTCCTACCGGGCCTTTCTGGGCTGCGGGACTGAAGGAGTCCTACTGGGCCTTCCTGGCCTGTGGGACTCCTGACGTAGCTGACAGGTATTGGTGGGGCAAGCGAAGCGCAGCTCTGGTGGTCGCAGACACAAAAACTCAGACATGGGAGGAGTTCGGTTAGGCTATGGAGAACGACTTCTGGATGGCTTTGAGGTGATTCTGGTCCACCATCCGGCGGCTCAGGAGGGGGAAGCAGTGCACCATCAACACTGTGTACAGTGGGGATGGTGGGCTGCTGACCTTGACTCAGCACGTCGTGGGTTGGTGGAAGGAATACTTCAAAGACCTCCTCAATCCCACCAACACATCTTCCAAGGAGGAAGCAGAGTTTGGGGGACTCAGAGGTGGACTCTTCAGTCACCGGGGCTGAGGTAGTCAAAAAGCTCCTCAGTGGCCGGGCCCCAAGGGTGGATGAGATCCGCCTGGAGTTTCTTAAGGCTCTGGATGCTGTGGGGCTGTCTTGGCTGACGCACCTCTGCAGCATCGCGTGGACATCGGGGGCAGTACCTCTGGACTGGCAGACTGGGGTGGTGGTCCCCCTTTTCAAAAAGGGGGATCGGAGGGTGTGTTCCAACTTCAGGGGAATCACACTTCTAAGCCTCCCTGGTAAAGTCTATTCAGGGGTGCTGGAAAGGAGGGTCCGTTGGATAGTCGAACCTCAGATTGAGGAGGAGCAGTGTGGTTTTCATCTTGGTCGTGGAACAGTAGACCAGCTCTACACCCTCTCGAGGATCCTGGAGGGGGCATGGGAGTTCTCCAACCAGTCTACATGTGCTTTGTGGACTTGGAGAAGGCGTTCGATCGTGTCCCCCGGGGATTCCTGTGGGGGGTGCTCCGCGAGTACGGAGTACCGGACCCCCTTGTTTGAGCTGTCCAGTCCCTGTATGACCGTTTCCAGAGCTTGGTCCACATTTCCAGCTGCAGGTCAAATCCATTCCCAGTGAGAGTTGGACTCCGCCAAGGCTGCCCTTTGTCAACGATCCTGTTCAGAACCTTTATGGACAGGATTTCTAGGCGCATCCGAGGTGTTGAGGGGATCCTGTTTGGTGGCCTCAGGATCGGGTCTCTGCTGTTCGCAGATGACATGGTTCTGTTGGCGTCGTCGGGCCGTGATCTCCAAGTCTCGCTGGAGCAATTTTCAGCCGAGTGTGAAGCGGCAGGGATGAAAATCCACACCTCCAAATCAGAGACCACGGTCCTCACCCGGAAAATGGTGGAGTGTCCTCTCCGGGTCGGGAGCGAGGTCCTGCCCCAGGTGGAGTTCAAGTATCTTGGGGTCTTCTTCACGAGTGAGGGAAAGATGGAATGGGAGATGGACAGATGGATGCACCACACCGCCGATGGATTGGTGCGGTGTCTGCCGTGATGAAGACTCTGCATCGATCTGTCGTGGTGAAGAAGGAGCTGAGCCAGAAGGCGAAGCTCTCGATCTACCGGTCCATCTAAGTTCCTACTCTCACCTATGGCCATGAGCCGTGTGTCATGACCGAAAGAACAACGGCCGAAATGAGTTTCCTCTGCAGGGTGGCCGGGCTCTCCCTTAGAGATAGGGTGAGGAGCTCGGTCATCCGGGAGGGACTCAAAGTAGAGCCGCTGCTCCTCCGTATAGAGAGGAGCCAGATGAGGAGGCTCAGGCATCTGGTCAGGATGCCTCCTGGACGCCTCCCTGGTGAGGTGTTCCAGGCATGTCCCACAAGGACAAGGCCCCAGGGGAGACCCAGGACTTGCATACTTGAAGTCTCAAAAAATAACGAGCATTTGCTGTGTGGATGATTCATCATTGATCGGTGACTGAGCGGCCAGCTGCTGCAGCACACTGTTGCGCCTTGGCAGGTGGAAGAAGAAGTAGTTCCAAGTTATTTGTACAATTTAGTTACTGTATTTTCCACTGTGTTTAAGTTAATGATGAGTATGAATATGAAAATCAGATTTGGCTTGAGAATCAGTTCTATAACATAGAAGGCTGGTCAGAAGAACCGCTATTTCAGTATCAATCTGCACAGAAATCGCCTTCTCAGGTAAATGATGATGAGCTTCATGGTTTTTTTATTCATTTTTAGGGATGTACGATATTAGAATTTTGGTCGATATCCGATATGCAAATATTTTAAAACTCTGATAACCGATATTGATACCGAGCTCAAAAATAAATTATATAATATTCATTCTTTATGCAAAATTTGAAAAATACCTCAACTTGTGTTATGTAGAACAAGTCAAACTTAATGACAGTTGTTCAAAGAAAACTAATGTATTTTCTGGACTTTAAGTTGCTCCTGAGTATAAGTTGCATCAGTCAAAAAATGAATCATGAACAGGAAAAAAACATATAAGTCTCACCAGACTACAAGTCGTATTTATTTATTTAAAATAGGGTGATTTTTGGATTTTTCATATCCTACTTGTTATTGCTAAAATTACCCAATCAGTCCAATTCCAAAGTTAATGCCTGTAAATGATCATAAACATCATAACTAAGAAGGATAAACATGGTTTTTGAGAATCTGTTCCACCATACAGGCAGAACAGCCAGATGTGCAAAATAAACTCCTCTCACTTAGATAAGGCTATTTTAGGATTTTTTCCCTCGGAGCAGAATAGAGTCATCACCATGTTAGAGCGCCCTCTTTTGACATCAGATGGTAATATTTACTCCTTGGCTCATGTCAGTCAATATGAATTGAGACTTAAAAATATGTTAAATGGTATATATTTTGATATATAAGTCGCACAAGCCGCCAAACTATGAAAAAAAATGCGACTTATAATCCGGAAAATATGGTATCAGGATATGTGCAAATCTATCGTAGAATTACCTGGATTTTCTTCTCAATGAAGAAAAAAAAAAAAGAAACAATACCCAAATACGGGATATTTGGTTATTTACACAAATGATCGAGTATGAACTCTGCTCACACAGAACATCCTAGAAGAAACTGTCTTTAGAAGTTTGAAAGTCTGTAAAAGAGTTTTTTTTTTTTAGACTTTAGAAACAGCGGGCTGGTCGGTTAAATATCAACTAAATATTGGTGTGGCGGCCGATTTCCGATTCCCAGTTTTAAGGCCGATATAGGCCGATACTGATAGGGGGCTGATTATATCGTGCATCCCTATTAATTTTATTATGTAGACAGTTGAAAAATACCGAGGTCCTGGTCCAGACCTCGGTGTCCTACAGCCATGCTAACAGGTTCACACAGCTGCTTTCCTCCTGTTGGCTCGCGCCTCTCTGGGCGCAGGAGGTGCGTCAGTCACGCTGAGAGACGCAACATAACCAATGTTTTTAAGTTATTAGATGTTTTTGAGTGGGTCCTTTTCCACTCTTATCAGCAGCTAAGTTACAGACAACAAGCCGATCAGCGATGGTCTACCGGTCTCATTCAAAAGAGCTGAGACCATCCTGTCCGAGACAAGATCGAGACAAAATCCTGTTGACACCAAGACGAGACCAAGAACCTAAAAAAATGGTCTGGAGACCACGACTAATCTCAAAAACTACAACGTACCTCCACCGTAGATCCACACCATCACAGTCAGGTTGTGAGGTCTGGCTGAGGACGGCACCCAGACGTTGAGGTACAAGCAGTCCTCGCTCATGTCCCTGTTGGGATTCCACATCTCACTGCCATGGAAATCCGGGTAGGACGTGTCCACGAACTGGTAGCAGGCATTCGGGTAGTCGTTGGCCTCCAACAAACCCGTCCACGGACGCTTTGGCTCCGCGGGACGGAAGCGGCGCTTCCCGAGCGGGGGCTCTGCGAAGGGGATGCCCAGGAAGGCGCTGACGTAGCCTCGATCCGGCACCGGCTGGCGGATGCCTCGGACTCGACCCGCACGCGTCTGGACAACCAGGTCGGCCTCCGTCTGGGAGGAGCAGTCAGGGACGAGGGACAGGAGGAAGACAGAGCAGAGGAGGAAGAAGAGAGTGGACGGCTGCATGATGGCGACGCTGCGGTTGGTTGGTCTGCCTCACCTCAGATCTGCAGAGGACAGAGAGAGGGAGTAATGTGATTACAGCACAGGAGAGTGATGGAGAGCAGACAGAGGAGGAGGAGGAGGAAAAGAAGAACACACTGCAAATCTCAAATCTAACCAAGTCAGGTTGGTTAAAAACCTTAAAATACAGTTGTGTGAAAAAGTGTTCAGTCCTTTTCCTGATTTCTCTTTTTTTCCCTAAGTTTGTCACACTTATATGTTTTTGTAATATAAATGAAATTAATTACATGAAATGAATTAAATACTTTATTTATACCAGAAGGGAAATTCAATATGGTATTTTTTTTTCTTTTTTTTTAACAACATAATATATACGTATATGAAATAATAATATGAAATAATCAGTCAGTCTTGTTCTTTAGGGTGATGCTGCTGGTGGGAATGAAGTTCTGTATCTCTCAGTCCTACAGCGAACCTGACGCAGCCTCCCACTGAACACACTCTGTTGATTCTTCACCGTGTTGTGGAGAGGAGGAAGAAT
The DNA here is from genome assembly GCA_023101725.1 of Atherinomorus stipes. Lineage (NCBI taxonomy): Eukaryota > Metazoa > Chordata > Actinopteri > Atheriniformes > Atherinidae > Atherinomorus > Atherinomorus stipes. The sequence goes on from JALJCO010002362.1 coordinate 187,479, forward strand.
CCTCCATCATCTTCATCAGCTTGTGCAGCATTCTTTTCTTAACGATCAGCTCCAGCGGCTCCAGAGTTCTCCCCAGCACAGAACCAGCTTTCTTGATCAGCTTGTTTAGTTTCTTCAAGTCTCTGGTTCTGATGCTGCTTCCCCAGCAGATGCTGCAAAGCTATCTGCACTTTCCACAACAGACTTGTAGAAGATCTGCAACATCTTGGTGCAGACGTTAAATGATCTCAGCTTCCTTAAAGGAGCTGTATCAGCTTTTCAAACATTCCAAAAGTCAAATACAGGCATTTATAAGCTAAATATGTTCCCATCGCAACTACAGAAACTAATTTGGTGTAAATATTAGTTTTTTTATGCGTCTACAGGGAGGGAATTAGAATTATTAGGCAAATGAGTATTTTGACCACATCATCCTCTTTATGAATGTTGTCTTACTCCAAGCTGTATAGGCCCAAAGCTACTACCAATTAAGCATATCAGGTGATGTGCAGCTCTGTAATGAGAAGGGGTGTGGTCTAATGACATCATCACCCTATATCAGGTGTATTAGGCAAACAGAATTATTAGGCAACTACCTTTCCTTTGGCAAACTGGGTCAGAAGAGGGACTTGACAGGCTCCCAAAAGTCAAAAATAGTGCGATATCTTGCAGAGGGATGCAGCACTCTTAAAATTGCCAAGCTTCTGAAGCGTGATCATCCAACAATCAAGCGTTTCATTCAGAGTAGTCAACAGGGTCGCAAGAAACGTGTGGAAAAACCAAGGCGCAAAATAACTGCCCATAAACTGAGAAAAGTCAAGCGTGCAGCTGCCAAGATGCCACTTGCCAGCAGTTTTGCCATATTTCAGAGCTGCAACATCACTGGAGTGCACAAAAGCACAAGGTGTGCAATACTCAGAAACATGGCCAAGGTAAGAAAGGCTGAAAAACCACCACCACTGAACAAGACACACAAGCTGAAACGTCAAGACTGGGCCAAGAAATATATCAAGACTGATTTTTCTAAGGTTTTATGGACTGATTAAATGACAGTGAGTCTTGATGGGCCAGATGGATGGGCCCGTGGCTGGATCGGTAAAGGCCAGAGAGCTCCAGTCCCACTCAGACGCCAGCAAGGTGGAGGTGGGGTACTGGTATGGGCCAGATGGATGGGCCCGTGGCTGGATCGGTAAAGGCCAAAGAGCTCCAGTCCCACTCAGACACCAGCAAGGTGGAGGTGGGGTACTGGTATGGGCTGCTATCATCAAAGATGAGCTTGTGGGGCCTTTTCGGGTTGAGGATGGAGTCAAGCTCAACTCCCAGTCCTACTGCCAGTTTCTGGAAGACACCTTCTTCAAGCAGTGGTACAGGAAGAAGTCTGCATCCTTCAAGAAAAACCTGATTTTCATGCAGGACAATGCTCCATCACACGCATCCAAGTACTCCACAGCGTGGCTGCAAGAAAGGGTCTAAAAGAAGAAAAACTAATGACATGGCCTCCTTGTTCACCTGATCTGAACCCCATAGAGAACCTGTGGTCCCTCATCAAATGTGAGATTTACAAGGAGGGAAAACAGTCCACCTCTCTGAACAGTGTCTGGGAGGCTGTGGTTGCTGCTGCACGCAATGTTGATGGTGAACAGATCAAACCACTGACAGGATCCATGGATGGCAGCTTTTCAGTGTCTTGCAAAGAAAGGTGGCGATATTGGTCACTGATTTGTTTTTGTTTTGTTTTTAAATGTCAGAAATGTATATTTGTGAATGTTGAGATGTTATATTGGTTTCTCTGGTGAAAATAAATAATTGAAATGGGTACATAATTGTTTATTGTTAAGTTGCCTAATAATTATGTTTGCCTAATGCACCTGATATAGGGTGTTGATGTCGTTAGACCACACCCCTTCTCATTATAGAGATGCACATCACCTGATATGCTTAATTGGTCGTAGGCTTTGGGCCTATACAGCGTGGAGTAAGACAACATGCATAAAGAGGATGATGTGGTCAAAATACTCATTTGCCTAATAATTCTGCACTCCCTGTAATTTCCTAGCCTGGTACACCAGCCTGACTAACGCCATGTATGAGATACACGGCAGGTCAGTCTGGATTCCCTCCGTTGGAGACTGGTTTCCAGTGCAAGACGAGAGGCAGGGCTAACAGTGAACCGGAGAGAACCAATCAGAAGTGACTGTAGCTGGCGTAGCTCGGCACTCTGTTACTATGGCGACGCCGGAAGGCGTTTACACGTTGTTTTTTCCTCTCTATTTAATGTAATTTTCTTGTGTATATTAACATAGAATGTTTGGTTTTATTATTATAAATACTCTGTTACATGTCAGCATTGTTTATGGCTGAACTACTAATATGAGAAAGCGTTTGTGTCGCACGTCATGTGACTATGACCCGGAAGCTGTACGTTACGCACCAAAACAGAGCAAAACAGCGGTGGAGACGTCGGAGTTCAACGTTCATCTGTTAATAATTCTACTGCTACGCTGTGATTGGTCTGGTCAATTTTTTACCGAAGTGGAATCATTCTCCAATGGAGGGAACCCAGACTGACTTGCCGTGTATCTCATACATGGTGTTAGTCAGGCTGGTGGACCAGGCTAGTAATTTCCAACACGGAAGTAAGATGGCTGACTGTACTGAACCACAAAGCTCTCGACCAATTGCAACATGTTTTACGCCCATTACGTCGCCCCGGAAGAGACACTGATTCCGGTTTGTAGCACCGGCACCAGCAGCTCACATGGACATTATTTGTAAACATTGATGGATAATCGGACTCTGATCGACGTGATAAAACGGAGCAGCCTGTTATGGAGCTGTATGCACTCGATCCAGAGTCTGATATGGAGTTTGAAGTACATGCAGTACCACAGAAGTGCCACAGAGACCCCTGACAAATAAGTAAATTAGCAAACAAATCATGGGCTAATACTTAGCATTGATCTGAGAGGCGTTTTTCACTCACCGGTGCTGTTTTCTGTCCATGCGCATTTTTATAGTAGGAACTGCGTCAGGTTTCAGAAATCCCCAAGAAAAAAACACTTTACTGCCCGGGATTCATGAAGTTGTCAGGAGTGAAGTTCACACACAAAGTTGAGGTTTTTTTCTGCTCCTGAAGTTATAATCCAACCACTTCTGGCAAGTCAATTCGTCCAGTACAACAAATAAACTCTCACGCTGAACGCAACCACATTTTTCCCCAACTTGCCGTCCTCTAGAGCTTAAAAAAAATACATAAAAAATTCTGAGCTCTGGAGCAAACGTCTGTTAGCTGATGGCTGCTTGTCTCTGAGGAAATCTCCCTGCAGGCTGTTAGTTTCTTCCTCAGAGACTGTGTATAGGTTAGGATTCTCTAAGAGTTTCTGTTCAACAAAGAGGGCGTTTTGCTACGATGCTGCGCAAGCGTGTTTGACACTTCGTGATTGGTGCCACCTTGTTGCGTATACCGGTGTCAGTCAATGTTCAGGAAGCTACAGCTTGGCCTGAATATTCATATATATTACTCACATATGCACAAATGAAGAAGGAAACGACTTAAATGAAGTTTTTTTATAAGGAAATAACACAGTAACATGCTGAAAAGCTCTTAAAGTCCATTTTTCTTGATAGGGCTCCTTTAAGAAGTACAATCTGCTCTGACCTTTCTTGTAGATGTAGTCAGTGTTGCATTTCCAATCGAGTCTGTTGTCCAGCTGAACTCCAGGTATTTGTAGTTCTCCACCACCTCCACCTCCTCTTCCAGGATGTAGACAGGACTATGCTGCTTATTCTTGCTCCTCCTGAAGTCAACAATCATCTCTTTAGTCTTGCTGGTATTTAAGATGAGCTGATTGTTACCATTTCACAAACTAATTGACCAGTTCCCTGTACTCGGCTTCTTGTCCATCACTGATACACCCCACAACTGCAGAGTCATCAGAGTATTTCTGCAGATGACAGGATCAGAGTTGTACTGGAAGTCTGAGGTGTACAGTGTGAAGAGGAATGGTGAGAGTACAGTTCCTTGTGGTGCTCCAGTGCTGCTGATCACCATCTCTTGACCCGCACAAACAGGAGAGCACACATCACTCCTCTCCTTAGGTCCCTGCATTGGCTCCCTGTTGCTTCCAGGATAAACGATAAAATCCTGGTCCTTACTTTCAGGGCCCTTCATGGACAGGCGCCTGGCTACATTACGGGTCTGATTCAGCCCTATACTTTGGTCCGTATCCTGAGGTCCTCAGGTCAAAACCTGCTTATGGTCCCTCGGACCCATTTTAAAACGCGAGGAGACCGGTCCTTTAAAGCCGTGGCGCCCCGTCTCTGGAATGAACTCCCTCTGTCTCTGCGCTCTCTGGACTCAGTGGACGCCTTTAAACACCAGTTAAAAACGCACCTGTTTTCACAAGCCTTCCAAAGCACATAGCCAAGTGTTTTATTCACCTATTCATTTACCTTTTTACTGTATTTTAAATTGTTCTTGCTTGTATTGTTTTCATGTTATCATGTGAAGCACTTTGTGACCCCTTTTTGTGAAAAGTGCTATACAAATAAAGTTTACTTACTTACTTCCATCTCAGACACACAACCTTTCAGTCTCACAAACTGTGGTCTGTTTGTTAGGTAGTCATAAATCCAGGTGGTTGTGGAGGATCCACCTGGAAGTTATGGAGCTTCTTACATAGCAAAGCAGCTGAATAGTATTAAAGACACTTGAAAAATCAAAGAACATGACCCTCAAAGTGCTGCCTGACTGGTCCAGATGAGAGTGGGCTCTCTGAAGCAAGAAGATAATGGCGTCTTCAACCTCAAGCCCATTACCATATGCGAACTGTAATGGGTCCTGAAAGGTATTCACTTGCTTGTTAAGGTGAGCCAGTAAGAGTCTCTCCAAGACTTTCATGATTATATTAAATTATATTATATTATATTACATTATATTATATTTTTCTATATTCTAGAAATGAGAAAAATATACTGTAGATTTGAGTGTTTGCAGTGTGTCAGCTTTCTGATAGCAGCATTGCTGTTCATCCGTTCTGCTGCATCATCAGGACACGTCCATGTAAAAAAGCATTTTCCCAAGAAAACAGCTGCTGATCAAGTGGTTTGATAAGTCAGCTCTGATGTATTCACTGCGCCGTTACAAGGAATTTTGGGGCCCCAAGCAGATTGCATTTTAAGCCCCCTTCCCCTCAAAAAAACATGCCTCACATCCCTCCTAAACCTACAGGAATCAAACACACCACTGCAACAACACACTGTTTATATTCAACAATAACGTTTAGCAATAAAACAGCACAAATACTGCTCACGTAGTATTTTCACATTTGAAAAAAAGGACACCACCACCCCCATACCATAATACACAACATATAGACCTACTTTTTAATAAATGCTCGGTCATAGCAGGGAGAACACACTCTGGCCGTTTCTCAATATGTGTACTTTTGCGTACCTGCATTCTTGTGTACTTCTGAAACGTCATCAGAAGAGGTCCAAGTACTTCCAATTCAAAGAACACATCAAGACGAGTATGCTCCATATTCCCGGATGTGTACTTGCTCCGCCCACTTTTCCAAGTCTGGATTAGAGGGGACTTTTGTGGACTTCAGGCACCCCTTATATCCCATAAGGCAATATGGCTTAAAGGTGCCATAACCTAGTGTTTTACATACACAATCCTTCTTAAATTATCTTCAAATGAATTTTTAATTATTGTCGGTGGAAGAAAATTTAATGAGCTCATTTTAACCTCTTTTTATCCCCAACTTTTGTTTGTCGCGAGAACACGTACGAGAATCAGACCTGTCTGTAAGCGCGTTCACGAGGCAAACGTCAAAGCCAAACAAAGTTTTATCAGGACAGAGCAGGTGAAAGAAATGATGTCCCAACAGAGGAAAACGGGATAAAAACGTAACGGTGCGGTTGATGGAGAGGATCCGGAGTAAAAGGGCTGGACTCTGATGAATATAAGGAGCAGACGTCTGACGTGAAGTTAACCAAACACTGTTAGCTTCTGTAGCTACATTAGCAGCTTGTCCGCTCGTCTACCACCGTTTACTGGTCTCTGACACAAAAGATAATAAGTTACACAGCAGCAACACTTACCGACTGCACATCCTCACTGATTAATATAATCCACTGGTCCCTTCTGTCCACTCAGCCAACCACGAGCAGCTGTAAGGCGGACACGCTTCTGCGCAGGAGCCGGTGAAAAAGCAGAGCTCATAACTTTATTTCTGAACATCTGATCTTGGACATTCCAAGTGTAGATGGTAGCTAGTGTCAAAAATATGAAGGGCACGAGGGTTGGAAGCAGCTCTGGGTCTTTCCTGGAAAGCAGCAGCGAAAATCCCCCAAACGCAATATCTCGGCGAGAAACACTTATACGGGCATTTTCAATACAGGGAGCCGGTTAACCATGCCTTTGCGCCTTGAATGAGGATGGAATCATGTCTGGGGCTCAGACACTATGACAGGCATCCACAAAGCTGGGCCTCTGCTGGCTTTTGCCACAGCAGAAGACGCAGTGTGACTTGCACCCTCAGGCCCCCAAGCGGGGGCTGTAAGGGGGGAATGCTTTTGGGCGGGGGCGGGGGAAAAAGCAGAGCTCATAAGAAAGACGCTAGCTTAGCAGCTCGCTCGCAGCCTCTCTAGTTGCGCAGTTTAGCTTGATCTCACTGCCACATTCCTGCAGGGCTTTTGCTACTTATCATTTTAATATCTGATAACTGTCAAGACATAACTTCCACAACATCTTTGACGTAGTCAAGTACGTTTCTGTTCCAAATGCGCAACAAGTGTACTTGCGTCCCTCCATCCTCAGAAGTCTGTACTTCCAACAAGTCCATACTAGCAAGTACATAAGTATGTTCTTAGCATACTTGGTATTGATAAACAGCTTCTGATGGATGCAGCAGAACAGAAGTGGACACGTATCCAAACGGGCCCATTGACCCGGAAGGGGGGAGGAGGAAGGAGGGGGGGGGCCTGAGGAGCCTGCACTTTTTTGAGAAAAAAAAAAAAAAAAAAAAGGGGGAGTACATTTTTTTTTTTATAAACAGGTGGTATTGGGGCCAGAACTAGATGTTTTGTGAAGGGATTACTCCGTATGGTCACTGTTACAACCCCTGCAAGTGTCCAGGGAGACAAGGAAGGCTTATTTCATTGTAAATAAACCTAACACAATGCTGTGCAACAGACACAAAACAGGCAGAGAGAGGCACAATTAAAGGGAAGATATGTCGCAGACCTCCTGGATGAAAACGGTGTGTTCAGACCAAACGCGATTTGGCCGTCAAAAACACACCTAATGCCCAAAGTTTGACGCTGGTTAACATAAAATTAGACACTGGCATTTAAAGACAAAATCCCTCTCGATGCTCTATATGCACATCAAGAGCGTCTAGAGTGTAGTGGAGGACCTGGCCTTTTCCCTTTGCCTATGTCTTTATATAATGGTGGATTAAACCGAGCATCTGCTTGGCTTTATCTGCTCCACAAGGCCAGAGAACTACGTTTTCAGGCATCTCTGAACATGTCTGGATTCATCAGATTGTTCAGAGGTGTTCTGCATTTGGTGATTTAACCGCTTACTCCAGGAGCTGTGCGCAGACAATGGCCGCAGCTTTCGTTTGATCTGGCCCAGTTGAAGTACTTGCAGTCTCACATCGGGGCGGCATTATAAGCCCATTAAATCCAATCGGGACACCAGGTCATCAACCCATCATTTAGAAACCCGGGACTGGTCACAGATCACAGTTTATCCTCCACTGTCTCCGTGGAGTGAAGAGATTCCCCGTGGTCTCCTTGGTACAGTATTTCCCGTCCTGTCAGAAAATGTGTCTGTTTCACGACACAGAGACATACCAAGTCTCTCTGATTGGTTAACGCCCCGCGTCAACGCTGCATAAGTTCAGATTTTCCAACATTGGCGTTTTTTGCGCACGTCGAACGCCAAAATGCTCAAAACGCGCCGCAAGAAGGGCCGACGCTCCTAGACGTGCGTCGGCTATTGACTTTGCATGTAAACCTGACGCCCAAATTGCGTTTGGTCTGAACACACCGCAGGTCATTCACAATAGAAACAGGTAAAACAAAAGCTATCTCTGACCCAGGGCTGGACAATTAATTGAATTTTAATCATGATTTAAATTTTGGCTTCACACGATCATGAAAACACTGTAATCGAAGAAAAACGATTAATGTCATGTGTAACACTGCGTGCATGTAAATGCTTCATGCTATTTGTCGTTCATCGCTGAAGCCAGAAGAATCCTGAATTTAACAGACTGGTGGAGTTATAGAAAGCAAACTGCAGGAAGTGTAGAACAGGGATGCATGTAGACTGGGTATTCATTTTTATTGCTGTTATTTTAATATATTATTTAATTCCTTTACTTGTTTCTAATTTATTTCTGGTTATTTTTTTAAGTTGTATTTGAGGTTGAGTTTTGGTGGTTCAATAAACTTTTTTTCTTTTTTAAATCAATGAATAATCGTGTATATTAATCATGATTTCAATATCAATCAAAATAATTGTGATTATTATTTTTTCCATAATTGTCCAGCCCTATTCTGACCAGCAAACAGGCTACTTCAGGCAGTCGAGCTGAGCGTAGGAGCCATCCTGAAACCAACGGCCACTCAATAACCAAAATACACAAAACAGGGTTTTACCCTCCAACCGTCTCTGCTGTTCATTAGCAACGTAACCACAATGAACTCTAAATCCCAGACCACAGCCAGAAGACAGCTCCCTTTGCTGCTATCTGGGGGGATGTGTGGTGGTCTCTGCAGTGGGCTGGCTGGGGTCTGTGCTCCTGGGTGGCTGCTGGTCTCCTGGATCCTGGTGCTCCCCCCCCGGCCTGCCTCTGATTTTCGTGGGGGCTTGGTCACATTCACACAATCACTCCTCATTCTTCCATCTAACATCTTCTTCCCACACTTACTAACCTGCATGATGATGACATCACTGTGATGTCATGTGGTGACATCACCACTAACTACAGCTGTTCCTTCCTCTGTGCGGTCAGTGTCTGGTTTTGTGATTATTATGGTCTGTTCCAGCTTGTCTGTCTATCAGAGGTCTTCATGATTGTCAGCTTTGTTTCTGGTGAAGATGTTGCAGGTGGCATCTTGTTTTCTTACAGGTGCAGCAGCTCTCTCTTTTTCTATCAGCTCTCTTTTCTCTCTTTCTTTCTCACTCTCCTCTCTGTCCCCTTTTCTTTCCCCTTTTGTCAGATCCAGCAATAATATGCAAATTTAATAACAGAACAATTACAAAGAAAAATAAAAACAAATAAAGCATAATATTTGCACATCAAGAGGAGCCTTTTACCCATAAAGCTCTTCCAGGGTTCCTACACGTTTTAACAAGTTAAATTTAAGACTTTTTAAGAGCACTTGGAAGAGAATTCACTGGCAGAAACACAGCTTCCTCTACATCTACAAAGATATTGTCAAAAAAGATAGATGAACAACAACTTTTGGCCATCATTACCTACCATTACCTGTATATACCAGTTTGACATTTTCTTCCAAAAGGTAAACAAGATGTTCACACAAATCTCAGGCAGACAGGTGATGGCTATGCAAAGACCCACCCAGATCTCTCCCTGATTGGCCAATATAAAATCTGTTGAAGCATAAGATAATTTAAGACCTACCATTTGAAATTTAAAACCACAACTGTCAAATTTAAGGACTTTTTAAGGTATTATATGCAGATTTGTAAATTTAAGACTTTTAAGACTTTTTAAGTCCCCGCAGAAACCCTGTCCTCTTGGCAAAGCAAATCTGCCTGGAAGAACACACCAGCCAGATCCCCATTCTGCTGCCATGATGCTGGACAAGACATTTAAAAAAGCAAAAAAAATAACCCCAAAAAACAAAAGGAAGACGACCACAGCTGCCCAGAACGGAAGCAGACGAGGGCTTTCAGCTGCAGAGGCGTGACTGCTGGCCAATCACAGAGGGGCAGAGAACCAGGTGTCCAATTTCCACAGCACTCTAGCACAGGAGGGGGCACCACTGGGAGGATGTTCAGGCCAGTCGCCTAGAAGTGCTGGGACACGGCCTGTAACCCCCCCCTCCATAAGACATGCACCCACAGGTTCATTCAACAAACATGATGTTAAAGACACACAACGTAACTTTTAGACCTTAAAAATCTGTGTTTCTGACTCGTTTTGATGTCACACCAACATTCATTATGCGCATTTTCGAGCTGTCAGTGCCCAGAGGCGTCCCGGGGCTCAGAAACAGCACTATGTAAGATTCCCATCCGGGACGCGACCGTGACGTTGCAGCCAACTATTGGTTGCAGCACCGCGTCACTCACTAGCAACCGGATGTAAACCAGGGATCAACATCGCGGGTGTTTTGAATGCGCATCATGTCGAATTCGGTAAAGAAACGCAAGGAAACATCATAGGAGGAAGAGAGGAAAAGAAACAGAGGAAGGGACAGAACAAGAGTCAAGATAAGACTGTCTTTTACTGGCTGGAGTGAGCTTACAGTACAGGTACGAACAAGATGGATGCTAGTTTAGCCGCCGATAGGGGGCGCGTCACTGAGAAAACTGCTGAAAGTTCCGTTGTGTGTCTTTAAAGGAATCAGAAAAATAGGCAACACATGCAAACCGATCTGCTGCTGCCCTCCAATGTTGACCTTTCAGCTACTTCTTCAGAGTCCGCGGACACCACACCCATCCACCTGTCTAGCTTTCACTCAGTCCTTCCCTCGCTCCCGGACAAGACTCCAAGATCAATCAATCAAGATACTTTATAGATGGGTTTCCCGCAACCAGGGGACAAAAAGCCTGTGCTTTGTATTGCAGTCTATGGCCAAACACGCACTCATATCTTCATAAAAATGTAAAGTAACCTAATGAAACAAACAGAGATCGTTGTGTTTTCAATTATATTAAATAAATCTGTATTTTGATGATGAACAAAAAAATACCAACGCTGCATTGCTGTTATATTTCTATTACTATTACACTACCTTGGTAAGGGAGTCATCACCCGGAAACGGCATTTTTCTTGTTAAAACATGGATATTATTCGTGTTGGACCTCATTTGAAATTTGCCTGAAAAACCTGAGTTAGAAAGCGGCTTAAACTTTGGTTTAGACTCTTTGTTAAAACCAAAAGAGGCCACAACAATCTGCAGCCTGCAGCAGGTTCAGTTCAGCTCCGTGTCGTCTTCACCTCCTCCATACAGGAGCAACTTTCACTAGTTTGGGATTAAACCAGACAAAGATGACATCATCACTACGTTTGGAAAGGAGCTGATTCCAGCTGTTAGGGACTAACACGCATTGCTGTCGGTAAGTTTCGCTGCTTGTGGAACGTTCTGCTTTATTGTGGATGAAATCCTGGTGGAGAGTAGACAGACTAGCTAACTGCTAACAAGCTAACGGTAGAAACTCAAACGCCATCTGATTTACGACCCCGTACTTCGTATTAAATCTCCGGGATGCGTTGTTATGCAGCATGAATGTCTGTAAACGGCTCCACCATCAGTTGTTTCTTCTTTTTATTTTCGTGTGTGAGCAGAGGACGGCTGTCACACACAGCTACAGTGTTGGGATGCAGCCGATCACGGCGGTGATGCTGGTTAGTACCAGTCTCCCAACTAGAACATGGGAATAATTTCTGCCACTGCGGTGGTTTCATCCGACATGGTGACCATGGTGAAAGACCAAATAAATCATGTAGTCTGAACCTGAATAAGTTATCTGTGAGGGTTTTCTGAAGATCAGTCACTCCTACTGTCCTATTTTCACCATTTTCAACTGTTTACATGCATTAATGTTTTGATTTTTACAACCGAACAAATACCAGGACTCAAACATTTTATTTCCCCGACACTTTCACGTCATATCTTGACCTCATCTGCATTAAAAGGTGAGTCCTGTACGTAAAACACACGTCTTCTCATAGTTCAGTAACGCTTTTCCTGTGTTTTCTTATCCCCTGGTTGCGCACGCATCCTATCTGTGATGTTGCTCAGAAACCCATCTATTAATCCCTGGGAGAAATTCATAAAAGATTCCATAGATCATCAAGATACTACAACTCCTCCAATCCACAGAGGGCAAGCACTCCTTTTGCCCCGGGGCAGCGTCCCACACCTTAATCTGACAACACTGATCTTCAGAAGATACTGCAACAACTTAGCCACAGTCCTTACTGTCCTGAAAGGTACAAATAAGAACTTTTTTTTCAGAGTGTACATCAACAGCAACAAAAAGAATAGTTGGACGGAGATGACCCACAGAACCCTTCCAGCCAGACGTCGTTCTGATCCGTTCTGAGGGAAAATCGACTTCAGGATTAAGATCAAGACAGTGCTACAGGTTACACATAACCTCATTCATGGACATAAATGTTAGGGTTTCTTTGTATGTGTGCATTATTTGGGATGTTGCTGACATCTGGTGAAAATTTCACATCAGTAGCTTTACTAGAAATATATTTCTGAGAAAAATGCTGACGTGTTCAATACTTTTCTCCCCGCTGTATTTAATAATTTGGTAAAACTTTCCCGATAACTTTGATTCCAGAGTTAATACTTTTAAATGATCATAAACAAATTAAGGATCACAGATGGTAAAAATATCATTGTAACATGTTTTACTGCAATAGATCACAGGAAATTGTTGTAGTTCAGAGTATGAAATGAAGTCACATTAAAATTCCGCACATTGTTAAGTGTGCTGCTGTTGTAGCTTTGTGTAGCATACAGTTGTGAAAGTGTTTGCCCCCTTCCTGTTTTTTTTTCATGTTTGTTACACTTAAATGTTTCAGATCAAATTTAAATATTAGAAAAATCCAAACCTCCATGTCCCTGTGTGAAAAAGTGATCTTCCCCTAAACCTAATAACTGGTTGTTCCACCTTAGCAGCAACAACTGGATCAAGCGTTTGTGATAACTGGCAGTGAGTCTTCTACAGCGCTGTGGAGGAATTTTGTTCCACTCAATTTTTTACACAGGGTCATGGAGGTTTTGGTCCCCCCCCCCCCCCTTACTAAAAAAAAACCTTCATTTAAAAACTGCATTTTGTGTTTACTTGTGTTATCTTTGTCTAATATTTAAATTTGTTTGATGATCTGAAACATACAAGTGTGACAAACATGCAAAAAAATAAGAAATCAGGAAGGAGGCAAACACTTTTTCACACAACTGTAACATGTATGATACTCGTACTGCTGTGGGTTACCAGCGTTCTCAGGAATCTTATAACGAGAGGCTGAGATGAGGAGTTGGGGTCCAGCGATCTTTTACTGGACCTGAACGGCTCATTTCTCTGCTGCCGTGTCAAAAGGAGTCGGTGTTTCACGAGGCTTGGGTTTTTCCGTTCCTACTCATGCCCAGCACGGATAGATGTTGACCACGAGCAGCCGGCATGCTGCCGCGGCTCCAGCTTCAGCTGTTGCTGGAAGCAAACTTCCCCCAGGGCTGCGTATTCCTGGTCAGAAAACAGGGAGGTGTGAAGTGGTCTCTTACCCCTCCGTATGGATAGCTGACCTGCAGCCGTCAGCGGTGAACCCGACCGGGTCGGCTTGTTGGGAAGCAGAGCCGATATTAGACCAGAACAGAGCCCGGTCCTGCTCCGGTTTACCGTTTATCCGACTGAACACCTCGGCTGCAGTTCTAAGTTTAGTGTGAGCACATGTCTTGAAGCTCTACGGACATTTGAGCCGCGGTGAACTAATGTTGTTGCAGAGTCCGTCCTCGTCTCCTCAGCTGTCTTTCCGTCCACGCTGGAACTCAGGACTGTCCTCTGGCTTTTGTTTCTGAGGATATAATGAGCGTGGCACGCAGCTGCCTCCTGTCCTCTAAACCTCCTCTGTGGTCACCATGGCAACCATACGTTTTTAAACATAAACAACAGGTGGAGGACAACTGTCTGCAGCACAGCGGCTCGTTTAGCAGCTAGCAAACCTCTGCAGACGCCTTGGAAACTTCTGCCTTCACTTTCCACCCCCCCTCTGTAATTAAACACGCTGATCAACTCCACCTGATCAATAATTCAGATAAAATAACAACCTTAAATCTCTTGATCTCCTCAGTTAGCTTGTGGATGCATCCCACATGTGGCAGATGAAACGAACTGGACATAAACACCATGATCCACAGCCATTCTGCGTGCTGGTGGCCCGTCCTGGGGCCTCATTTATAAAACTGTGCACAGGATCTTTACTAAAAGTGTACGTGCACCAAAAACACAACGTTTGCATGTGCCAAAAAATATTCACATTTATAAAACCGAGCGTACGCAAAAATCCAAGCAATTTCCCCTTTATAAATCACACTCTCACTGGAAGTTTGTGCAGGTGCATTTGGCCCCGCCCCCTACATGCCCACATTCTACCATGAAGGGTCAATGCAAAGCACCTTATGGATATCTTTGCATATAAATAAGCAGCTAATCTGAGGCATTTAAACTTGATCGTGGCGACAGAGAAGACGAGAAAACGCAGTTTCATGGAGAATGAAGTGGAGGAGCTTGTTGGTGGTGGAGGCTCCAAAAAACATTTTATTTGGACGTCACAGTGGAATCACAGATAAACAGAAGTGACAGCACGTTGCTGCAGCGGTGAATGAACAACGGCTGCTGCACACCGGAGCGCGTGGTTTTCAACAGTTGTGCACGGGTTTAAACGGTTTCGGCGGGTCGGTCGGGTCCACTTCAACATAGATCTAGCAGTTCCCAAACTTTTTGAGCTACGACCCCCCAGACACCAGACGTTGTTATTCCTGCCGGCTGAGCTTTATTGTGATATATCAGATCATCCTGCAGCATCTACACGTGAGGCTGGAAAACGGTCAGAATCTTCATGAATCTGGGTTATCGGGGGGTTTGTGGATTATGAATGAAATGAAATGAAAAATACTTCCCAGGAGGGAAATTCAATGTTTGTAATACTCTCTCTCTTTTTTCTAACAATATAACATCTATCTAACATAACAATAATATAAAAAGTAAAAGTGCAACAATAATCACATATACATAACTGTAAGAAAACATGATGGAAAAAAAAACAACTTAGCTGACCAAGATATGAGAAGGGCTTTTGTAAGATTGTAAGATATTGCTAAATTGTGATTTTTATTATGAGTGAGGCTATAATTTATTTCTTAGAAAATGAATGCATTTATATTCCTACAGATTAATCTTCCTGCATTGGCAGATTTAATTTGGACAACCCTAAAAATTCTTATTGTATTTCCTTTACAGCAGTTACAATGGTCTGGGGACCCTCTGAAATGATCTAAGAATCCCCAGTTCAGGAAGGTTGCATCAGTAATTATGGTCCAGGGAATATTTGTGGTTTCTAAAAAATCTCTCCATCTTTATCTTCTTCTTTCCAGAATCTTCCAGCAGTGCAGCGCGTCCATGGTGAAGCATTACGCACGAGTTTACTCAGTAATTACAATCAGCCTCCAAACCTTGTTACAGTTAACCTACCAATAAGTGCCATCGCTGTATAATTGAAGCTGTACTGTAGCTCTCTTAAATGAGGCTTTTGGATTGTACAGCTCAGTCCAGAAACAGGCTGGGTTTACCAGAGTTTAGTCTGATATGATGGTTAAATGCTTGAACGTGACTTACAGCTGTGTGAATTTTTTTTTTTTGCCACCTTCCTGATTTCTTACTTTTTTGCATGTTAGTCACACTTAAATGTTTCAGATCATCAAACAAATTTAAATGTGAGACAAAGATAACACCAGTAAATAGAAAATGCAGTTATAAAATGAAGATTTTTATTTTTAAGGGGGGGGGGGGGGGGGGGGGGGATCCAAACCTCCATGGCCCTGTGTGAAGCGCTGTGGAGGAATTTTGTTCCACTCATCTTTGCAGAATAGGGGATTATCACGCTTACCGGAAGTTGCCGGCTTTTGACACTTCCTCTTCCAGGCCATGTTAACGACAGCCGTTCCTGCTCTGTTATACTGTTTAAATCGGATAAACTCCAAACATATTTAAGTTTTCATTCTAGACTGAAGTGATACTGGATCAAAAGCTGGATCAAAGCGATCGATTCGCCGCGGTGAAGGGCCGAACTTTATAATAAAACACACGTTTGTTTGTCGCCGGTGGGGCACAACACCGGCACTTCACAGCATGCTAGCATTAGCCAGCTAGCGTTTACTGACGTGCTTAACATTGTGCGTCTTAAAACACACAAACATCTGAAAATCGGGTCTGTACCCCCCGTTTCCAGTGGAACAACTGGGGACTGCCAAGAAAGGAGACGCTTTCAGATGCTTGTGTGTTTTCAGCCGCACAAAGTTAGGCACGTCATCAAGCTGGCTAATGCTAACCTGCTAACACAACTGTGCAGTCTGCCGGCCACAAACAAACGTGTGTCGTTTTATTATAAAGTTCGGTCCTTCACTGCGGCGAATCGGTCATTTTGATCCACTTCTTCCTTAGCATCACTTCAGTCTGGAATGAAAACTTGGCATTGGCGTTTATCCGATTTACAAAGTTTAACAGAGTAGTAGCTGGCGGACTATTGTTAGCAGGTTAGCATTAGCCAGCTTGATGACGTGCCTAACTTTGTGCACACAAGCATCTGAAAGCGTCTCCTGTCTTGGCAGTCCCCAGTTGTTCCACTGGAAACGGGGGGGGTACAGACCCGATTTTCAGATGTTTGTGTGTTTTAAGACGCACAATGTTAAGCACGTCAGTAAACGCTAGCTGGCTAATGCTAGCATGCTGTGAAGTGCCGGTGTTGTGCCCCACCGGCTGCAAACAAACGTGTGTTTTATTATAAAGTTCGGCCCTTCACCGCGGCGAATCGATCGCTTTGATCCAGCTTTTGATCCAGTATCACTTCAGTCTAGAATGAAAACTTAAATATGTTTGGAGTTTATCCAATTTAAACAGTATAACAGAGCAGGAACGGCTGTCGTTAACATGGCCCGGAAGAGGAAGTGCCAAATGTTTCAACTTCCGGAACGCGGAAGCATGATAATCCCCTATTGTTGTAATTCAGCCACATTGGAGGCTTTTCCAGCATGAACCGCCTTTTTAAGCAAGTCTTCCAGGTCCTGAAGCAGCAAAACAGCCCCAGACCATCACACTACCACCACCATATTTTACTGTTGCTATGATGTTCCTTTTCTGAAATGCCGTGTTACTTTTACGCCAGATGTAATGGGACCTCCACCTTCCAGAAAGTTCCACTTTTGTCTCGTCAGTCCACAGAGTATTTTCCCAAAAGTCTTGGGGATCATCAAGATGCTTTCTGGCTAAACTGAGACGAGCCTTTATGTTCTTTTTGCTCAGCAGTGGTTTTGGTCTTGGAACTCTGCCATGCAGCCATTTTTGCCCCCCAGTCTCTTTCTGATGGGGGAGTCATGAACACTGACCTTCATTGAGGCAAGTGAGGCCTGCAGTTCTTGGATGTTGTTCTGGGGTCTTTTGTGACCTCTTGGATGAGTCGTCGCTGTGCTCTTGGGGTCATTTTGGTCGGCCGGCCCCTCCTGGGAAGGTTCACCACTGTTCCATGTTTTCACCATTTGTGGATAATGGTTCTCACTGTGGTTCTCTGGAGTCCCAAAGCTTTAGAAATGGCTTTTTAACCTTTTCCAGACTGATAGATCTCAGTTACTTTGTTTCTCATTTTTTTACTGAATTTGTTTTGGATCGCAGCATGATGTCTAGCGATGACCAATACTCAGTTTTAAGGCCGACATCGATAGGGGGCGGATTATATCGTGCATCCCTACAGAAAAGAAGAAGTTTTTGGCAGCTATCTGAGTTTTAGTCTTATGGTGCGTTCAGACCTACTGCGGCAGGCGTGGCAAGGGCGTCAGGTTTACATGCAAAGTCTATGTAAACGCGCGTTAAGGAGCATCAATCCTTCTTGTGGCGCGTTTAGGGCATCGGGCGCAGCGCGTTTGGAGCGTTTTGGCATCCAAACGCCCGCCGCACAGATGGCGCGGAGTTGGAAAATCTGAACTTTAGCCGTGCCTGCCACGGGGCGTCAACCAATCAGAGACTCAGCATGTGTCAGTCGTGACGTAGACACACATTTTCTGACAGGACAGGAAATACAGAGGAGACAGCGGGGAATCTCTCCACTCCACGGAGACAGTGGAGGATAAACGGTGGGCTGAGTCCGGTCCCAGGTTCCCAAACGGCGGGTTGATGTCCTGCCGTCCCGATGCGGGACTGTATGTCATTAAGCTGGGGTGGATAGGATGAAAGCTGCACGCGCTCACCGTCGCCGTGCGGTTCCTGGAGTAAACGGTGAAACTAACTAAACTCAGAACACATCTAAACAGTCTGTTGAATCCCCACACGGCGCAAAAACGCCCAACAACATTTTTCTCTGGCTTTGTGGAGTAAATAAAGCCAAGCAGCTGCTCAGTTTCATCCCACACAGACAAGGAAAACAGCCGGATCCACCACCACTCTAGACGCTCTTGCCGCGGGTCAGCAGCTTTTTGGTCTCTGAATGTCAGTGTCTGATTTTATGTGAACCAGCTTTAAACTTTGGGCATCAAGCGCCTTTTTGCCGCCGACATTGCGTTCGGTCTGAACACACCATTAGTCTGTCTGACGAGAATGCTTAGTTTTAGTCACATTTTAGTCATTTCTGTATCTGATAGTTTTAGTCTAGTTTTAGTCAGTAAGGCTATATTTAAAAAAAAAAAAAAGAAAAACTGGCCACTATGGAGGCCATGCTGCCAGTCACATTTGAGCATATAAGTTTGTACAAATGTATGAAAACAGAAAAAAAGACCATGTTCCATTGCAAGTGAAGACAGGCGTTAGTGGTGAGGAGAGTACATTGTGTTGTCTTGTATTAGAACCAAGTGACACCTGAAAGTTTAATTTTGTTGTTTTTGAGGATATCAAGTGGAGCCTTATGTTCATAAAGCTCCGCTTGGTAAAGCAAAACTGTTCAACAGAATAAAGCAATCAGATTTCCATTCTGCTTGCTTCGATGCTGGACAGGACAAGTAGAAAAAGAGAAGAAAAAAAAAGGAAAAAAAGAAAAAAAATAATAATAATTTTGTTGTTTTATTGTATTGTGTATCTTTTCTTTACCTGCCAAGGGACTGCTGATGCTAATTAGCTTGCTAATGATAATCGAACACGTTTACCTCTGTTGCTACATATGTTCATTAATATGTAATGTCCCTATCAAATAAACAAAGAGTTTGAAGATAGAATAAATGCACAGATTTTAAGGCTAGTCATAAAAATATTGAATGCAAAAAAGTTTTTAACACACAAACTATTAATTTATTGCAAAATTAAGGTAAAATACAGGGCTGCAAATATCTTGAACTAAGAGACCATTTGGCAGTTGAAAGAGCCGGCTCTTCTTTGGGAGCCAAATCAAGAGAGCCGGCTCTCTGAAAAGAGCCGAACTTTCCACCGTTTCTGACCAACGCAGCCAAGCAGCTGCGTGTCTGACCGCAGGTGTGAGCACCAGAGTCCCGCAACAGTTCTGATACCCGACGGTAACCTGCAAAAACGCTGTTTAGCAGATAGAAATGGCAAAGATTAATATCATGGTTCAGGTGTGGGTGGATATTATTGTAGTTCGGGCGGGTCACGGTGAGAATAAGTTTCTTTTTTGTTGGACATGACGTGTTTGAAACATCAGGCGCTGGGATCATTTCCAGCAGACAGAGACACTGATGTAAACCAGGGACGGAGAACACAGCTCCAACCAGGATGATGATCTTTTATGCAGGAGCTTCATGTCGGACTTCTTATTTTGGCTTGTGAGTAGGGTTGCAAGGTATACCGGTACCAGTATAGTACCGCAATACTAACGCGTTTAAAACGGTACTATACCAGCATTTTAAAAGAAACGGTACTTTAAAAAGAAAAAAAACGCAGCTAAATTGGTAAATTGGAGCCTGTCTCTTTAAGAGCGGCGAGGCCAGCAGTGAGTGTGACGTAGTTAATGATGCGGCTCTCTGCGAAGCACCTTCACTGAGGAGGAGGAGGAGACGTCAGGTAGCAGCAGGCTGGTTCATGGCGAGTGGACGCTGCCGCGGATACCTGAAGTTTGAAGTGTTGCCTCCGTTAGCAAGACGGACTTTGTAGCATTGCTTCACTGCGGTGCTTCAGTGTTCAACAGCTCACCTTCATCATTAGCTTTGAATCTGTAATACTTCCAAACTGTACTTTGAGCCCCTACTTTATCAACATGGTCAGATTTGGTCTTTTTGATGGTGCAGAGGACAATCCCCGGTGCAGGTTCTCCAACACGTGCACTCTATTCCACGTTTATTGGGATGTACAAAGTAAATGTCCCTACTTGGATCTAGGGATGTAGCGATTTTCGATAAAATGGTTAACCGTGATAAAATTACCAACGATTAGTAATACCGTTTCAAATTTTGATTATTCCTGAAAACCGTGATTGATTACTGCACTTTGAAAAACTCACCATGATGCTGCTCATTGGCTGGAAAAGCTGCAGCAGTCCCAGTTGGCATTATTTAAATAATGAAAACACTGTGGAAAGCAACAAAGGCACCCCCATGGACAGTGCTGTGGAGATTTTTCCCCCTTTAAAAAGGACAAAGTAGACATCCAGACCCATTTTGGATGTTTTTAAAGATGCTGGTGGGGTATTTCAATAATACCGCAATTATAATGATAACCATGATCATTTCAGTCACAATAACCGTGATATGAAATTTTTATATTGTTACATCCCTACTTGGATCCATGGGTATGCAGAGATTACATCTGAAAATGACTGTGCATATGAGATTTTCAGGATTTGATGGTACGCCGTGTTTCAGTAGGAAATCCACGCAGTTCTTTGCAGATGCGGCCTCTGCAGTTCTGCAATGGCTCCCAGTCGGGTATAGTTGGCTCTAGAACCGTCAGGTCGGTTTCTATAACACACTTGCATATCTGAGTCGCTTCCACAGACACACTAACAGATGTTTCCTCCAACTGGCCAGGCAGACTGAACCCAACTCGCCCTGACTTAAGCAGACTACACCCGACTGACAAGCACGGGTAAAATCGGGCAAATAATCGTGTAGCGTCCCCAGTTTTAGTATAAATATGACATTCTATTATTTGGTACTTGAATTATTTGGTACGTATTATTTGGTACGTATGATGATACATGTTAAAAAAAAAAAAAAAAGTGCCTGCCTGGAAATCTATAGGTTACAAATCCCTTTGAGACTGTTCGGTCAGTCCAAGACATTGCGAGACTGAGAGACCTGAGACCAGGCCAAAGACTGCAGAGGCCGTGACAAGACCAAAACCACAAAAAAACCACAAAAAAGTGGTCTTAAGATCAGTCTCGAGACCAGTCTCGAGACCAAGACTGGTCTCAAGAACCTCAAGTCTATCTCCCAGACATCTGTCTCACGTTACAATTTTGAGTAGTTTCCAACACTTCCCGCTATCCCTAAGCCCCAACCCTAACCTCACTATCTGGATGTCCCAGTCGCCTAATATCCAACTCCTGCAAGCTGCAGGTGGGGGGTACTTGGGTTTGGATGCTGAGCCAGCAACTCACTTCTTTCTGGGATTAACATGTTTCATACACCTTTTCTTGACCATATTACACTCGTTAGAAACTCATAACTGTCTTCTGTGGCAAGTTGAGTCTCTCTACTTACAAGCATTAATGCTGGTGTGATTAAATTCCCTCCATAATTTATGATAAACTTGTGTACTGCTGCAGAGAAAAGTGAAATTTAGAGGATGGCTTACATATTGTAAGAGAGGGGGAATGCAAGGATAGAGGAGGTGAAGAGGTATGAATGGGGGTACCACGCTTATTAATAGCAGTGACAGCTGCGTGGCATGAAAACAGGGAGGAAGACGAAGGGGGTACCGGAAGAACTACTACAGCTCTGCTCTCCACACCCAGGCCTGATTACTGCCACTCCTGTTCTCAATCAAGAAATCACTTAAATAGGACCTGCCTGACGAATTTCAGTAGACCAAAAGATCCTCCAAAGCTAGACATCATGCTGCCATCCAAAGAAATTCAGGAACAAATGAGAAACAAAGTCATTGAGATCTATCAGTCTGGAAAAGGTTCCAAAGCCATTTCTAAAGCTTTGGGACTCCAGAGAACCACAGTGAGAACCATTATCCACAAATGGTGAAAACATGGAACAGTGGTGAACCTTCCCAGGAGGGGCCGGCCGACCAAAATGACCCCAAGAGCACAGCGACGACTCATCCAAGAGGTCACAAAAGACCCCAGAACAACATCCAAAGAACTGCAGGCCTCACTTGCCTCAATTAAGGTCAGTGTTCATGACTCCCCCATCAGAAAGAGACTGGGGGGCAAAAATGGCTGCATGGCAGAGTTCCAAGACCAAAACCACTGCTGAGCAAAAAGAACATAAAGGCTCGTCTCAGTTTAGCCAGAAAGCATCTTGATGATCCCCAAATCTTTTGGAAAAATACTCTGTGGACCGACAGCTGCCCTGGGGCAGACTGATGGAAGCGTGGCAGCCATTTTGTGCCTACCTCCCCTCTGACCACCACCAGAACATTTATACACATTCATAGACCAGCGAGGCCCTCACTGGAGGCAAGGAGGGTTGAGTGTCTTGCCCAAGGACATGACAGATAGCTGGGGAATCGGGATTCGAACCACCTTCGATCATTGTCCGACCTGCTCTACCACCTGAACCACTGCCACCCCCCGAAGTTTTGATGATCCCCAAAACCTTTGGGAAAGCACTCAGTGGACTGACGAGACAAAAGTGGAACTTTCTGGAAGGTGGAGGTCCCATTACATCTGGCGTAAAAGTAACACGGCATTTCAGAAAAGGAACATCATAGCAACAGTAAAATATGGTGGTGGTAGTGTGATGGTCTGGGGCTGTTTTGCTGCTTCAGGACCTGGAAGACTTGCTGTGGTAAATGGATCCATGAATTCTGCTTCTACCAAAAAATCCTGAAGGAGAATGTCCGGCCATCTGTTGGTGACCTCAAGCTGAAGCGCACTTGGGTTCTGCAGCAGAACAATGATCCAGAACACACCAGCAAGTCCACCTCTGACTGGCTTAAGAACAACAACATGAAGACTTTGGAGTGGCCTAGTCAAAGCCCCCACCTGAATCCCATTGAGATGCTGTGGCATGACCTTAAAAAGGCGGTTCATGCTGGAAAAGCCTCCAATGTGGCTGAATTACAACAATTCTGCAAAGATGAGTGGAACAAAATTCCTCCACAGCGCTGTAGAAGACTCACTGCCAGTTATCACAAACGCTTGATGCAGTTGTTGCTGCTAAGGTGGAACAACCAGTTATTAGGTTTGGGGGAAGATCACTTTTTCACACAGGGCCATGGAGGTTTGCCCCCCCCCCCCCTCCCTTAAAAATAAAAATCTTCATTTTAAAACTGCATTTACTATTTACTTGTGTTATCTTTGTCTCACATTTAAATTTGTTTGATGATCTGAAACATTTAAGTGTGACAAACATGCAAAAATGTAAGAAATCAGGAAGGAGGCAAAAACTTTTTCACACAGCTGTACAACTGATGATGTGTTGGGTTGGTGCCACCACATGGTCGTTGCCAAGAAAACAGACTAATTTCTCCAGTCTTGTCAATGTTTTCCCTACATTTTTTTTGGGGGGGGGGGGGGGGGGGGGGTCGCATTAAATGACCTCACTGTGACATAAAGGTGGGATCGTGTGAAATCTTGTATGTTGTAGATTTTAGGACATCCTCGTCCTTAGAGTCAGGTGTCAGGACAAGTCATGTATCAGGAAAAATTGTTACCAAAATTGTTGAGATTTTTGTGACTTTTTCCTGACACTTAACTTTTTTCTGACACCTGACAATTTTGTCCTGTTACCTGATGACTTTTGTCCTGACACCTGACTCTAGGGACGAGGATGTCCTAAAATGGACAGCGTACATCGTGACATCACACTCTACCGGTGTCAGAAATCTTGCAGTATCATGAAGGGCCCGTGATGCATAAGTGGCAGCACTGTATCACCGTGGCAGAAACTATAGCAGAATGGAAAGTTGAGGTGAATCCCAGAAGTCAGCTGGTCTACACCCTGCCTTCATATTCATACACGGACAGCTGGAAAACATGGATTACGTAACTGGAAGTCCAGCCTTCTCTGCAGCTCCAAAATATCCTGAACTAAACTTCTGGGATCCGGCTGCCCTCACATTCATTCTTGTTTAACTAATTAAGGAAAATGAATTCCTAGGATACATTTTCTCACTCCTCATCTCATCTCTGAGATTAAGTGGAATATTCAGTGTTAGTATTTTCTACTGCTTCGGATACGCCTGAGTACAGGAATGCTGGCAGCTGATTGGACGACAGGATGACCCCGGGTGTTGTCAGAGCCAGTCAGAGAGGTAGACCTGCTTCCCTTTGTTGCCGTCTGAGTTCGTCTCTCAGCTTCTTTCATCTGAGTATTTATATTTAGATATGACTGACAGCGTGTCTGGATCCCGGCAGAGAAGCCTGGCCTGGTGGATCAGTTTTTGCTCGAGCTCGGTTACGATACCAGTTCCCAGTGTGTGGAAGCAGTCTGGTTTTCCCGTCAGCTGGCCTCACCCTGCAGTGTTTATCCTACAACACTTGTACTCGCCTCAGTGAAACCAATCCTCCTGTGAACTTCATACACAAATTCCTCCGTCTAATTTGAGACGTGAAACACTTCCTCCTTGCCGGGGCCCGGACCCCCTCCTTCCAGGGCCCACCTCTCCCCCGTCTTACTGACCATGAGCTCCTCGTCTTCCCACCTCCTGGAAGTCCTTTACAACGGAGCAGAGGTGTCAGGAGCCACTCTGCTGCATCGTTACTGACATGCAGACGTCCCGTCCTCTTCATGCTGATCCCTGATGGGGAGGGACTATGGGGTTGGAACTGACCGGCCGATATATCTGATACCTGCTGAGGTTCCACCTGAAGAAGCCTCTGTCTGAATGTGCTGCTGTTTCTTCACTGTGTCCTGGGCTGGATGTGAAGTAGGGGAGTAACAGGGGTGTTTCGGGGGGATGGAAAAACTCATTGGAGATTTTCTTTCATCTGCCTTGAAGGTCAGAATCTCAGCGAATATCTTCACTTATTTTTGTTGCCTGATGAGTCCTGTTGGTGAAAACAATATAACCACATGAAGCAGGGGCAAGACGGGATTTTTAAACTGGGGGAGACCAAATGATTCCAACTCAGTAAGTTATTTTTAGGGCTGGGTATCGATTCAGATTTCAAGAATCGATTCGATTCCGATCCTTATGGTTTTGAATCATTATTTTCGATCCGGTCTGATCTGGTTGATCCAATCCGATCTCGATTCAATCTCAGTCTGGTTTGCGGGCATTGAAAAATTTTTTAACCTTTACCCGAATTCCATTATTCCAAAGTTATGCAACATATTGATTATACCAATATTCAACAACAAATGAATAAAGTAATGTAGTTGAAGGTGGCTGTAAGGACCAAACCCTCTCCCTTCATGTTGACACAGATACAGTCGTCCACAAAATTATTCATACCCTCTAATTAAAGAATAGGCTAAATTCACAATAGTTATTCAAGTAACAGGAAACAAATAATAAATACAAATTCACAAAATTATGATTTAGTGAAGCAAATACATAGTAAGTCAGTATTTAAAACTTAAAACGATCAGCCACTAACCTGCTAGCTTGATGCTAACTATTAAGAGAAAATGCCCTTGACATGCTAACAAAATTAGCATCTACGTTGTAACTTCAAAGATAACGCACAAAATATTAAGTGTCAATTTCATCAACTGCATTTATTAAAGTACTTAGAGGCAGATGTTTCCTATGCTCGGCTTAAACTGAATTTTTAGAAACTACTTGTAGCAGCCCCACTTGCTTAGTCTTCTGGCACTGCACTAGTTTTAATAGGCCTACACTCTGTCCAGCTCATTATCTCCCCCTGGAGAGTGGCTGAGCTATTAAATGGTCATTTTAAAAAAAGAAAAGAAAAATCGATCTTTGGACATATTAATCAATCTTTGGAAATTAATAGGAGAATTTAATTTCACTTTTTAATATCAAATGCAGCCGGAGATCGGGGGTGGGGGTAGTTATCCCTGACTTTCATGTAATAGAGTTCCCCAGTGACTGAACCGAAAAGGTCCATAAAAACTTGTCAATATTCCTCCATACTGCTCGTCTAATGTAATCCAAGTGTCCTGAGTGGGTAACATCCAGAATTTACTGGAAACCACATCATTTAGTAGATTTTTATAGACTGAACAGTAGAACATCGTTCAGGGTGATGCTGCTGGTAGGAATGAATTTCTGTATCTCTCCGTCCTACAGTGAACCTGATGCAGCCTCCCACTGAACACACTCTGTTGATTCTTCACCGTGTTGTGGAGAGGAGGAAGAATCCTCCATCATCTTCATCAGCTTGTGCAGCATTCTTTTGAACGATCAGCTCCAGCGGCTCCAGAGTTCTCCCCAGCACAGAACCAGCTTTCTTGATCAGCTTGTTTAGTTTCTTCTAGGGATGCACGATATAATTGGCCCCCTATCAGTATCTGCCTGTATCGGCCTTAAAACTGAGTATCAGACATCGGCCACCCCACCGATATTATCCGATATTTGACCAATATTTAACCGATCAACCCGCTGTTTCTAAAGTCTAAAAAAAAAAACTTCTTCAAAAATGTCTTTTTTGCAGACTTTAAAACTTCAGAAACTAAGGGTAGGAAAAAATAACACACTGAAATATTGTGATATTTTCATACGCTGATATCATATTGACATTTAACTCACTGGCTGCCATTCAAGTGTTTCCACGTTAATTCAAATCCAAACATTAACTGCCAATCACGTGTTTCCATGTTAATCGAGGGTTTTAATGGGGGGAGCTGTTTTAATCTCTGGCAGAGCCTCGCAAGAATTCACAAAAATGTTGCGATATTTTCATGTGCTGAGCTGATTTCATATTCACATTTAAAAACAGAGTACTGATCTATTTTACTAACGAAATCTTGCGATATTTCATCGTTCTGTTATGAAATCTTGGGAGAATTCATGAAATACAGTGAGATTTTGTAACAAACCAATGAAATCTCACGAGATTATGTAAGTAAAATACATCAATACCGCGTTTTTAAATATCGATTTGATATCAGCAAATGAAAATATTGCGATATTTCAGTGTATCAATATTTTTTCGGACACAGATAAAAAAAAACTGCTATTAGAAATGACCGCTTATTTTTTCAGCTTTAATATCGGTATCGGTTATCGGCCACATAAGTTTTAAAATATCGGTGTATCGGATATTGGCCAAAATTCCAACATCTTGCATCCCTAGTTTCTTCAAGTCTCTGGTTCTGGTTCTGATGCTGCTTCCCCAGCAGATGCTGCAAAGCTGATTGCACTTTCCACAACAGACTTGTAGAAGATCTGCAACATCTTGGTGCAGACGTTGAATGATCTCAGCTTCCTTAAGAAGTAGAGTCTGCTCTGACCTTTCTTGTAGATGTAGTCACTGTTGCATTTCCAGTCGAGTCTGTTGTCCAGCTGAACTCCAAGGTATTTGTATGATGATAATGTATAATGATGCAGTTCTTATTACACGTCAGTAACAACGATGATGAAGTTGTGGAGGATGATGCTGCAATAGTTTCGTGTGTTGTTCTGAGCAGCTCGGCGGGAGGAAGCAGAGGACCGGAGCACATGTGGGGTGTAAATAATAGATGAAGGCTGTCTGGGGGGGAGACGGTGTGTCTCGCTTTAATGAGGGCGGCGAAGAGATGGCGCCGCTCCTCAGAATGATGTAGAAACGCAACAGCTCCACCACACACACGCCGGCCCGGTGTCGGCCCGGCAACGGCCCCACAGGCCGCTTCAGCCTCCACATGCAGGAGTCATGTGACCACAGCTGCGTGGAAAACAGGTGTGATGGTCCAGCTGATGCAGAGGACGGAGACAGGAGGAGGGAACCTGCATCCAGCAGACTGATGGCTCACCAGTAACACCACATGATCCCAGCACGCATCACCTCCAACAGTTTTACACTTGTGGTAGAATAAAAGCCCGTTATAGATCCAGGTGTGTCTGATCTCAGGAACCACGATGCCAGTAGGGGTGGGGGAAATATCAGCCAATGCAGCTATCCACGTCCAAGAGAGCGGCAGCCATGTTACAAGGATGGATTGACAGACAGACAGAGTGAAACAAAGACTGAGAAGGACAGTCAGTGAGTGAGGAAGGAAGGAAGGAAGGATGGAAGGATGGATGGATGGATAAAAGAGGATGAGAAGATATTGCGCACCTCTGTATATCGACTGGGACGATAACTAATTTTGCTGGACGATATCTTGTCCCACATATGATTGACGATAAACGATATTATTGTCGACTTTACTGAGAGCAAAATAACCACTTATGTACTGTTAATATATCATAATGATGCAAGTACATCCTTTCAAATGCAACAATTAAACTTTCATTTCACACTGGAATGTCCAGAACCAGAACTTTTAAATATCCTAAGTAAACAAACAAAAAACAATTTAAAAAAAAAACTTGGAAAAAGGGCTCAGCCTCTGTTAGAAACACTGCACCAAAAATCAATAAACTAGACCCTGTTTCTCCAAAACAATAAATACAATGGCTTATTCAGTCTTAAACAAACCTGCACTTTTATATTATTATCATTACTACTACTACTACTACTAAGGATGACGATGTGCTGACTGTCGGGCTCTACAACTCTGGGTGCAGTCCCCTTACCCCCCAGTTGGGAAAACTAAACCGGGTGATTGTGTTTGAAGTGGCCATGCAAGTTCGTTGTGCTGCCTCTTTTGGTGCTACCATTTGTAACCAGTCGGCAGACGAGTTTTTCTGTGTTGATGCTCCCACCTCGCTCGCCGAAATATTCCCACACCGGAGCTGCAGCATTTGGCTTTGCGTCTCTGTGCTCCTGGAAGCTCACCTGCTGCGGGTCTGTCTGCATGTGTGCTTGCGGCCCCGCCTCCTCCCACAGATACAAAGATCCTGAATGACTGACAAGATGCTTCATTTCATTTTACTAAGCCACAAACGCGCCCAGCCGCTGAGACGATGCACAGAGTGGACCCTCGTTATCCAGCGTGTTTAGAGGAGAGAGAGACGTGGAAAACAAATACACGCATGCACATGGTGATATACCGAGGCCGGGAAAGTTATTGACTTCACTTTCATTTATCGTGCGAATAATTAATTTATTGATCATTGTCCCACCTGTGGAGGATTCAGTTTATCATCCAGTTGCTCTAAGGGAGGGTGTGTGCGTGACACACGGAGCTGGTGGAATTCTGCAGTTGCCTCGTTAAGCGTTGCTAAGCAACACAGCCTGCCTGTGTGAAAATGGCAGTTACACAGACACACAACTAAACTGAATGCAGTCTGTGCACACTCCCCCCGAACAACTGAGCGAAAACCGTCAGAGATATCAAAATAGTTTTTACAGCGTGAGTGCCACAAGGCTTTGAGGAACTCCGAATATTTTTTATTTTATCCTACTGTGAACAGAATTTAAACGGTGGCAAGTTTTAAACACTGGAGAGAAAGGTATTTATTTTTTCCCAGTTATAATGGAAGTCAACGGGAGGCGTGGGTCAACTTTGGAGCATCGTAACTCGAAAACGGTGCAACTCTGAGCGACAAGTTTTCCTACGTATTGATATGAAATTTATGTCTGAAAGCTGTAGGAGTTATGGCCATTTGTTTCCAAGCTGAAAATGCTTTCAAATTTAGAGTGCGGGTAGAGTGCTGAGGGACTTGGGGCTTTTTTTTTATTTTTACTAAAATGTAACTTGCCATTGTGTCAAAACCGTAACAGATCTGTAAATATCCTTTCACATGGTGAAAGTTTCATCTTTCATGACCTGTTTAAACTTTGAATGATGTTCCTATGTGATGGCATGGCTGAGCTATAGAGGTCCAAAGTGACCTGGGTTTTTGTCTTTTCTCATCCAATTTCGGGAAAATCCCATTCATTTCTATGGGA
Source organism: Atherinomorus stipes (assembly GCA_023101725.1). Classification (NCBI taxonomy): domain Eukaryota; kingdom Metazoa; phylum Chordata; class Actinopteri; order Atheriniformes; family Atherinidae; genus Atherinomorus; species Atherinomorus stipes. The sequence continues at coordinate 217,457 of JALJCO010002362.1, forward strand.
CCAAAAATTGCAGTTTTTTGCAAATTTCGTAAACACTGTTAGAGCTTTGCGCAGTAAAAAAGCAAGCAAACAATTCCCAGCCGAGATGCATGCTTTGATATAACTTTTGTGGGGGCGCTGGCAGAGCCCTGGGAGGAGTAGGGAGTCAAAAAAAAAGGGTGGAAACTGAATAAGAGGTTTAATATTGCAGAAGTAACACAGTAGAATAGCAATGCTGCCTTAATGCTTTACAGCATTGGCAGCACAATTCATCAATGCACCGCAATACTTCCCTGTACAATTGAATATCAAATCACAAATCCTCTGAATCGATTCACCTCCTGACCAATGGGAGGAGCTGTGCGTGTCATTTGCATGTGCTGTTAGATCATACAGCACAAAATAGTAAGTATTTTTGGTGCTGTTGGTGAGACATGTAAGGACTATTTTTGTAGTCCTTACATGGAAGAAGTTTGGGACGAGCAGAACTCTTCCTAGACCCGGCCGTCCAGCCAAACTGAGCAATGGTGGGAGAAGAGCCTTGGTGAGAGAGTGAAGAAGAAGCCAAAGATCACTGTGGCTGAGCTCCAGAGATGCAGTAGGGAGATGGAGAAAGTTCCACAAAGTCAGTATCACTGCAGCCTCCACCAGTCGGGGCTTTATGGCAGAGCGGCCCGATGGAAGCCTCTCCTCAGTGCAGACATATGAAAGCCCGCATAGAGTTTGCCAAAAACACATGAAGGACTCCCAGACTGAGAGAAATAAGATTCTCTGGTCTGATGAGACCAAGATTGAACTTTTTGGAGTTCATTCTAAGCGGTATGTGTGGAGAAAACCAGGCACTGCTCATCACCTGCCCAATACCATCCCAACAGTGAAGCACGGTGGTGGCAGCATCATGCTATGGGGGTGTTTTTCAGCTGCAGGGACAGGACGACTGGTTGGAGTTGAATGCGACCAAGTACAGAGATCCTGCAAGAAAAGCTCTTCCAGAGTTCAGGAGCTCAGACTGGGCCTCCCTCCGCTGCTGCTGCATTTTAGAGTTTATCTTAAGATTCTTTAATTTGATTTTTAATCTTTAAATGGTTTGGCCCCTCCTCACCTCTCTGAGATTCTTCCCCCCTACGCTGCTCCTGGAGGTACCGAGGTCCAGATGGAAGCTCAGAGGGGACAGAGCTTTTTCAGTTGCTGCTCCAAAACTGTGGAACAACCCCCCATTAGACAATCCTCATCACTGTCCACAGGGCCTTAAATTCACTGCGGGATTGCGGGAATCGCGCATAATACCATCAATTCCCGCAAACTTCGCTCTTATAATGCGGGAAATTCCCGCTTGCAATTGCAGCGACGTAATGTGCAGTGAACGTTTACATCGGAGCCATAAAATAACGTAGAATAAAGGGCTCAACACGCTTGAGGCGACATCGCTCCCTCTCCTTTCATTCAGAAGGAGTGACGTCGCCTCCCGCGTCAGCCCTTTAATTAAGCGCGCGCTCCCTTTCTCTCTCTCTTCCTCTCTTAACTGTCAGATGTTGCAGCTTCCCTCATAAACCAGCCATAGTTGGCGGATTTCCCGCCGGTAAGACGATACTTTCACGGAGTCTTATAACGTAAATGTAACTTCGGGTCACCTGAAGGGAAGCTGGTCTGGACCAACACCAGTAAAGATCTGCGCTGTGGCAGCACCGGTGTCGGTCTCGTTTACGACCCAAATCCTCCGGATCCTCAGGTAGCGCCGGTGCTGGTCACGGTACCAAGCAGCCCAAAGAAAAGTTTTAGCCGAACTTGCTCAGTATATCCGTGTTTCATCATAATGACGAAGGCACAAGCTGCTCAGTTTAATGTTGGTGTGATGAGACCAACATCAGCGCTGCGTCACCGTTTCTCACATGGCAGCTGAATGTGAGATCGACTCATAGATAAAGATAATATTGATAAATAATAGTTTATTAGGAATACATTTTATATTTTGACGCATAGGCTAAAGAGCATTAAATATGTCATATTAAAAATCAAAATTTGTATTATTTTGGAGAAAGAAGCTGATTTTGGGGATGTTTCCTCATCATTTTCTCACATTCTCACTGCTCTTCACTTGTTCTTGTTTATCTCAGCTTCTTTATTGTTTTCTCTGTGTTTCCATTTTCTTTCCTATAAAGTATCTTTGGGTGTTCTTAAAGGTGTTATTAAATGTGTTATTATATTCATTAAGTTTCTGACAGTTTTCTAGCCTTGCATGTAGTAGACCTTTACCTGTGGTAAAGCGCCCTGTAAATATCCTCCCCAAAGTATCCAAATCCCCCTTGGTGAAGCATGTAAGGGGGGAATTCCCCCCCCATTTTGAGAAGTGAATTTCAAGCCCTGGTCCATTTTTAAAACTCATCTTACAACCCATTTTTATTCTTTGGCTTTCAACACAGCATGAGACTCTCTGTTTTAAGTGTATTGTGGTTTTAGTTGCTGGTTTTATTTGGTTTTATTACTTTTACTTTTTTTATTATTATTATTATTATTATTCTGTTGCTTTCTAAATGTTTCAACTATCTGCTTCAACTATCACTTCAAATATTTTCTTTTCTTCAACATACTGTGGTTCAAATATATGTCATTTAAACTGTTAGCATTTGGAACCACTTTGTTCCAACTGTGGTTGTTTTAAAGGGCTCTATAAATAAAGTTGAGTTGAGTTCACCTTCCAACAAGACAATGACCCTCACACACAGCTGAAATAACAAAGGAGTGGATCAGAACAACTCTGGACCATTCTGGACCGGCCCAGCCAGAACCCTGACTTAAACCCAACTGAGCATCTCTGAGAGACCTGAAAATGGCTGAACACCACCGTTCACCATCCAACCTGACAGAACTGGAGAGGATCTGCAAGAAGAACCAGAAGATCCAAAATCCAGGTGTGGAACATTGTTGCATCATTCCCATGAAGACTCATGGCTGTACTAGCTCAAAAGTACTTCTACTCAGTACTGAGTACTTATGACCATGAGATATTTCAGATTTTCTTTTCTAATAAATTTGCAAAAATTTCAGATGGGGTGCTGAGTGACATTCATGAACTTTTTTTTATTTTTTTATTTTAGCAAACGACTGCAATGACACAAAGAGTGAAAAGTTTGAAGGGGTCTGAATACTTTCCCTCTGTATTTTTGCTGTTTGCGCCGTTTGAATATATCAAATTTGTTCTCATATTTCAGACTTGTTAGATTGATGTCACTACAGGTTTGCAATCCAGGTGTACAACTGGAACTTAATTGATGTAGTTCAGTGGCTTCTGGTATTATTAAGAATGTAAGTATGGATGTTTAATACAAAAAATTAGGCAGATATTTTTTTATCGTCACTTTTACCAGGATAAAAAACAGAAATTATCGTGATACATGTTTCAGTCCATATCACCCATCCCTATGACATACCACATCTGGTCACATGGATATGAAAATAAATATTTAAAAATCTACAACAGAGTTCCTACTTCTTACTGAATTGACATTGAATCATTTAAATCAATAATGAATCAAAATCTAATCGCAACCCAGAGCATCAAAATGAATTGTGAGATTCTTAACAATACCAAGCCCTAATGGCCAGCACACCTGGATTAATCAGTTGGTCCAATAATGAAAGACAGGAGACAAAAGAGCACTACTGAGTGGAGGGAGTAGTGGGGTTGTGCATTACAGCTCCATGGTTCAGTCATGACTGACCCAGACTCTGGCCTGGACTCCAACTCTCACCCGGGCTCTGGGACCACTAAGGCTGCAGCGATACACTAATCTCATGATACATGATACTCAGCTCACGATATGATACACAGTCAAAAACAGAGGTACGAGACAGGAACATTTCTGTACCTGTAGGTACATTTTTTACAAATGTTCTCTCAAAAGTACAATATTGGTCTTTATGAGGCCAGAAGTACCTATATACTATGAAAAAGGCTCCAAAGTAATAGAAAGTACACATTTGTACCATTTCAACCCTAAGGGTACCTGCAGCATTGAAAAATGTGCGTAGCTTGTACAATAACTATAAATAGCAGTACTTCTAAACAGTAGTATAATTATAGTTATTATACTGTATTATGATTTTCATAATAATCATAGTAATAATTATATGTATCATTATATATGTGTTTGGCCTAATATTTATATAATAATTATTCATTTATTATTAGCATATTTGATTGTTGTCATAATCTCTATTTTATTGACTTTTATTCATCATCTTTAATTGGTTTAATTGTACTTTATTAACTCATACAGCTTGATAAGGTACAAAAATGGACCATGAAGGTACAGAAATGTCTTTAAAAAAGGAACCCCCCCCCCAGCAACAAGCTTTGAAACATTTTAAGTACAAATTGATACGTCTATTTTTGAGTGTGTATGTATCACGATATTCAGCCAACAATACAACTCGATCTAATCCGACAGATCCACAGAATTGTCTGAAAGATTTAAAGGATAACTTTCTTTTTTTCAACCTGGACCTTATTTCTTGGAGTTTATACGTCCATTTACTCACCGGTAAAGTTTCTGCATCACTTTGAGTCCTTCGGAAGATATTATGCTGAGTCTCTCTCTGGCGTGCATCCATATAACGAGAGAGACGGGGCAGCCTCTCTATAAGATTATCTGCAGGAAGACTTCATTTCACCGATGCATTAACTGTTCTCCTCTCTCAGCAGGTCTGGCTGGATAAAAGTTGCAGTATCTGTTGGTTAGGGATGCACGATATAATCGGTCCCCTTTGGTATCGTCCTACATCGGCCTTAAAACCGAGTATCGGACATCAGCCACCCCACCAATATTTAACCAATCAGGCTGCTGTTTCTAAAGTCTAAAAAATAAACTTCTTGTAAAAAAGAAGTTTTTGAAGATTTTAAAACTTACAAAGACTAAGGGTGGAAAAAAATATCGATACACTGAAATATCGCAATATCTTCATATGCTGATATTATATTGACATTTAAAACACGGTATCGATTTATTTTACTAATGAAATCTTGCGAGAATTCACAAAAAATTGTGAGATTTTGTAACAGAACAACTGCTGACTGGGATAAAAGGTTCTAGATGCTGACTGGGATTAAAGGTTCTAGATGCTGACTTATGCTGACTGGGATTAAAGGTTCTAGATGCTGACTGGGATTAAATGTTCTAGATGCTGATTGGAATTAAAGGTTCTAGATAATGACTGGGATTAAAGGTTCTAGATGCTAACTGGGATTAAAGGTCCTGATGCTGATTGGGATTAAAGGTTCTAGATGCTGATTGGGATTAAAGGTTCTAGATGCTGACTGGGATAAAAAGGTTCTAGATGCTGACTGGGATTAAATGTTCTAGATGCTGATTGGAATTAAAGGTTCTAGATAATGACTGGGATTAAAGGTTCTAGATGCTAACTGGGATTAAAGGTCCTGATGCTGATTGGGATTAAAGGTTCTAGATGCTGATTGGGATTAAAGGTTCTAGATGCTGACTGGGATTAAAGGTTCTGGATGCTGATTGGGATTAAAGGTTCTAGATGCTGACTGGGATTAAAGGTTCTGATGCTGATTGGGATTAAAGGTTCTAGATGCTGACTGGGATTAAAGGTTCTGATGCTGACTGGGATTAAAGGTTCTGGATGCTGATTGGGATTAAAGGTTCTAGATGCTGACTGGGATTAAAGGTCCTGATGCTGATTGGGATTAAAGGTTCTAGATGCTGACTGGGATTAAAGGTTCTGATGCTGATTGGGATTAAAGGTTCTAGATGCTGACTGGGATTAAAGGTTCTGATGCTGATTGGGATTAAAGGTTCTAGATGCTGACTGGGATTAAAGGTTCTGATGCTGACTGGGATTAAAGGTTCTAGATGCTGATTGGGATTAAAGGTTCTAGATGCTGATTGGAAGTAAAGGTTATAGATGCTGACTGGGATTAAAGGTTCTGATAATGACTGGGATTAAAGGTTCTAGATGCTGACTGGGATTAAAGGTTCTAGATGCTGACTGGGATTAAAGGTTCTAGATGCTGACTGGGATTAAAGGTTCTCCCTTTTACAGACAAAAACTGGAAAATCAGCGTCAACACACACCTTTGACCCCTTGAGCAGGGGCGCCTGCAGAAATTCTTTTTAGGGGTGGCCACAGGGTGGCCAGAGAAAAATATCAGGGTGGCCAAGGGTTATTAAAGGATAAGTTTTGTTTTTTCCAACCTGGACCTTATTTCGAGGAATTTATACGAGCATTTACTCACCAGTAACTTTTCTGCATCACTCTGACTCATTTGGATGCTGCTGTACTCAGATTAGTCGTAGATCCACATAAATCCATTAAATGGACATGAAGGAGGTAGAATGAATGGGCCTCTATATAAGGCATTATCTGCAGCAAAGTTCCTTAATTTCACCAATACACTGCAAAAACTCAAATCTTACCAAGTTTATGTTTCTAATTTCTAGTCAAAATATCTCATCACACTAAAGACAAAACAAAATCACCTAAAGAGAAACATTTCAGTGAGATATAGGAACTTGTTTTAAGACAAATGCATCTTATTTCAAGAAATCTTATAAGAAAATTTCACTTGATACATTGGCAGAATTTTTTTTGCTTATTACAAAAAAAACAAAACAAACTTTGGCCACTTCTTCTAATAGGCAGTTCAATGACTTCACAAAACTTCACTATGACGACCTCACTCACACTGAACAACATAGCTGAGACGGCCACAGTTGCCCCCAATTGTAATGTTAACAAACTAAACGGGGGTAGTGTGGTGTCGGCCCAATGAGGGCAAAGTAGGTGCTGATGTGAAAGGGGCTTAAGGAACTGGTTGGAGCAGTTCTGGATGGAGTGTTCCTGGACGAATTTGCACAAGAAAGGCCGAATTAATTAGGTGTGACAGACCTGCAGGGGACTACGGTAAAGGAGCAATGGCAGAAAATGGTAGGTCTAGTGTTAGATTTTTATTTTTATTTGTGTTGTTTGCAATTCATCGATCCGGCGATGCATCACGATGGCTCATGTGACCCATCGTGATGCATCACGGCATCAATTAGTTTGCCGTGATGCTTTTCCACGGAAAACGAAATCATTAAAAAAGTAGAAGGAAGTATGATGCGCTCCCCACCGCCACCCGGACAGTTTAATGAGTGACACACAACAAGAAGAATGGCTACCCCCCCATGCAGCTCACTGCTCCAGCTAAAGAGCCGGCAATAGTTTCACCACCTGGGTATGGCTCACACGTTTGGGTTTTATGAAAACTAACAAAACTCTGGACAAGACTTTAAAATTACAAGTGCCTTGCGAAAGTATTCAGCCCCCTTGAACCTTTCAACCTTTCGCCACATTTCAGGCTTCAAACATAAAGATATAAAGTTTAAATTTTGGTCAAGAATCAACAACAAGTGGGACACAATCGTGAAGTGGAACGAAATTTATTGGATAATTTAAACTTTTTTTAAAAAATAAAAAAACTGAAAAGTGGGGCGTGCAATATTATTTGGCCCCTTTACTTTCAGTGCAGCAAACTCCCTCCAGAAGTCCAATGTTGTCCTAAATGACTGATGATGATAAATGGAATCCACCTGTGTGTAATCACGTCTCCATATAAATGCACCTGCTCTCTGATAGTCTCAGGGTTCTGTTTAAAGCGTAGAGAGCATCATGAAGACCAAGGAACACACCAGGCAGGTCCGAGATACTGTTGTGGAGAAGTTTAAAGCCGGATTTGGATACAAAAAGATTTCCCAAGCTTTAAACATCTCAAGGAGCACTGTGCAAGCAATCAAATTGAAATGGAAGGAGTATCAGACCACTGCAAATCTACCAAGACCCGGCCGTCCCTCCAAACTTTCATCTCAAACAAGGAGAAGACTGATCAGAGATGCAGCCAAGAGGCCCATGATCACTCTGGATGAACTGCAGAGATCTACAGCTGAGGTGGGAGAGTCTGTCCATAGGACAACAATCAGTCGTACACTGCACAAATCTGGCCTTTATGGAAGAGTGGCAAGAAGAAAGCCATTTCTCAAAGATATCCATAAAAAGTCTCATTTAAAGTTTGCCACAAGCCACCTGGGAGACACACCAAACATGTGGAAGAAGGTGCTCTGGTCAGATGAAACCAAAATCAATGCAAAACGATATGTTTGGCGTAAAAGCAACACAGCTCATCACCCTGAACACACCATCCCCACTGCCAAACATGGTGGTGGCAGCATCATGGTTTGGGCCTGCTTTTCTTCAGCAGGGACAGGGAAGATGGTTAAAATTGATGGGAAGATGGATGGAGCCAAATACAGGACCATTCTGGAAGAAAACCTGTCGGAGTCTGCAAAAGACCTGAGACTGGGACAGAGATTTGTCTTCCAACAGGACAATGATCCAAAACATAAAGCCAAATCTACAATGGAATGGTTCACAAATAAACGTATCCAGGTGTTAGAATGGCCAAGTCAAAGTCCAGACCTGAATCCAATCGAGAATCTGTGGAAAGAGCTGAAGACTGCTGTCCACAAACGTTCTCCATCCAACCTCACTGAGCTCCAGCTGTTTTGCAAGAAGAATGGGCAAGAATTTCAGTCTCTCCATGTGCAAAACTGATAGAGACATACCCCAAGCGACTTGCAGCTGTAATTGCAGCAAAAGGAGGCGCTACAAAGTATTGACGCAAGGGGGCCGAATAATATTGCACGCCCCACTTTTCAGTTTTTTATTTTTTTAAAAAGTTTAAATTATCCAATAAATTTCGTTCCACTTCACGATTGTGTCCCACTTGTTGTTGAATCTTGACAAAAAATTTAAATTTTATATCGTTATGTTTGAAGCCTGGAATGTAGCGAAAGGTTGAAAGGTTCAAGGGGGCTGAATACTTTCGCAAGGCACTGTAAGTACCTTCGTAATACAACGAACATGCTACAGCACCTTAAGCGATTCCATCCCGAGACGTAGAATGCACCGCCGCCTGTCCCAGCCAACAGAGGACCATCTTTGATACTCATAAACTTCCCAGGAATTCGGAGAAAGCCCGTCGGATCACACATGCAACAGGCCGATTTACTGGCAGCAGCCTTATTCAGTGGCGAACGACAAGGCTTTCCGTAAAATACTGCGAGCCGTGGAGCCACGTTACAAATGCCGCATCGCACCTGTTTTGCAACGAAGGAGGTCCCAAAAATCTACAACGATGCCAAAGAGAAGGTAAATATTTGTTGGCTATTTGTTTGTGCAAGTTAGGTCTGTTATCTCGTCATTATGTCGTTAAGTGTTCTGGACTTAGAGGGTCTGTGTCAGTTGAACGTAATTGAAAAGCAAAGCCACCATTGTTATTTTCCTAACTTTGTTTTTAATATTACTGTACAATGTCGTGTACATCGTCACTTCAACTACAAGCTTTTATAGACAAATCTGGGCAAACACCGTCAGTAGACCCCCGTTGCTTAGGGTGAGATGTCTGTACATGTGTAATTAGAACAGATGAAATTCGGGCTATTTTCTTAATAATATTGAGGAAATCTGGAAAGATGTGCACATTTCTTGGTTGTTGGAACAGCAGTGGAAAACTTTAGTGGAAGTACCGTGTGTCCTTGATTTAACAATCTAATTTATTTCCAAATGTAGCATCAAATGAAGAAAAAAAAAAAGTTTAAGATGCAAAAAAGCATTAAAAATTGCAATAATCGTAACTATTATGGCAGCAATAATCAAAACATTATAAATCACCATGATCAAAAAATCGTGGGTCCCATAATTGAAATCAAATCATGAAGTAATCTAGATGGGGCAACACTGATTTTATTAGCTAATTTTGACATTCAAATATAAGCAAAGCATGCTGCACCATGACAATAGTAGATAAATGTTGATAAAAATGAAAAAAATATATCATTTTTATCATTTTTGCCTGTGGCCAGTGGGGTGGCCAGCCTTTTGTCCAGGGTGGCCATGGCCACCCCTTGAGGGCGCCACTGCCCTGAGATCCAAACGTGCACATGTAGCACCGGGAGGTAAACGACCACAGAAAGATGACACCATGCACATGCACACGCGCGCACTGAGCGCATGTCGCGCCACTGAGGCGCGTTGCACATCGATTTCCACACTGCTATAAAATGCCTCTTTGAGTGCAGCTCGGACATATCAGCTCCCTCTTTAACTCATTGCGGTTCGGACAGTTCGGTCGATGCCCGGCAACGTGTGTGTTTGTGCGCGTGTGTGCGCGGCGCGGCTCGTGCACAGGTTGTAGGCAGTGTTCTCAGCCATATTCCTGCAGATGAACAGTGTGTATGTGAGCCGGGCTGCAGCACCACCAACCCGCCTCAGACTGGTTCCGGAGAACCGGAGATGTGGCTCGTAACCATGGTAACCACTGGTGTAATGAGATTTATGGGAATATCATGCGCGAGCTGTCTAATGTTTGCAGACCAAACATGTCAGGAACATCTTTTTCAGCTCATGATGCAGGGAACCGGTTCGGGTCGGTTCTGTCTTACCAGGTGCTGCTAGGCGTCTCCTCCGGTCCGGTCCGGTTCGGTCCGGTCTGTGGCCCGGTGACAAGGTTCCTGGGCAGAGGAGCGTCCGATGAGCTGTCACGAGCTGGGACTGGAAGAGGAGGCTGCTGCTGCTCATAAATACTGCGTGGAAACAACGCTGAGACCCCAAGTATCGCGAGAACACACGAGATTCTCGTTGCCAGATCCCATCAAGGTTAAAAAAAAAAAAAAAAAAAGAAAGAAAAAAACAGAAAAGTCTGAGAACAGGAGAAACATCTGCGCCGACCACAGCGGAGATGATCTGCTGGAAGAGTTCAGATTGTCGGTGATGATGGAACAGCCTGCTGGCGGTTTCTGGCATGTTTCACATACAGCCGAGTCAGCGCACATGTGCTCATGTTTTCAGAATGTCAATTTAATATTATGACCCAATATGACAATATTATATCCCAATAGAACATTAACAACATGTTTTATTCCCAGTAGAACATAATTGAAATGAAAAATACTTTATTCATCCCAGAAGGGAAATTCAGTATTGTAAAAGCTCACTGTTTTTTTTTTTTTTTTTTTTTTAAATAAACAAAAAAGTCAGTCAGTCTTGTTCTTTAGGGTGATGGCTGCTTTATTCCCAGTAAAACATGAACATTTTTTATTCCCAGTAGAACGTAAACATGTTTTATTCCCAGTAAAACATGAACATTTTTTATTCCCAGTAGAACGTAAACATGTTTTATTCCCAGTAGAACGTAAACATGTTTTATTCTCAGTAGAACGTAAACATGTTTTATTCCCAGTAGAACGTAAACATGTTTTATTCCCAGTAGAACTTTAACATGTTTTATTCCCAGTAGAACATAAACATGTTTTATTCCCAGTAGAACATAAACATGTTTTATTCCCAGTAGAACGTAAACATGTTTTATTCTCAGTAGAACGTAAACATGTTTTATTCCCAGTAGAACGTAAACATGTTTTATTCTCAGTAGAACGTAAACATGTTTTATTCCCAGTAGAACGTAAACATGTTTTATTCCCAGTAGAACGTAAACATGTTTTATTCCCAGTAGAACATAAACATGTTTTATTCCCAGTAGAACATAAACATGTTTTATTCCCAGTAGAACGTAAACATGTTTTATTCCCAGTAGAAAGTAAACATGTTTTTTTACCAGTAGAACGTAAATATGTTTTATTCCCAGTAGAACGTAAACATGTTTTTTTACCAGTAGAACGTAAACATGTTTTATTCTCAGTAGAACATAAACATGTTTTATTCTCAGTAGAACGTAAACATGTTTTATTCCCAGTAGAACGTAAACATGTTTTATTCCCAGTAGAACGTAAATGTTTTATTCCCAGTAGAACGTAAACGTTTTATTCCCAGTAAAACGTAAACATGTTTTATTTTCAGTAGAACGTAAACATGTTTTATTCCCAGTAGAACATAAACATGTTTTATTCCCAGTAGAACGTAAACATGTTTTATTCCCAGTAAAACATGAACATTTTTTATTCCCAGTAGAACGTAAACATGTTTTATTCCCAGTAGAACGTAAACATGTTTTATTCTCAGTAGAACGTAAACATGTTTTATTCCCAGTAGAACGTAAACATGTTTTATTCCCAGTAAAACATGAACATTTTTTATTCCCAGTAGAACGTAAACATGTTTTATTCCCAGTAAAACATGAACATTTTTTATTCCCAGTAGAACGTAAACATGTTTTATTCCCAGAAGAACGTAAACATGTTTTATTCTCAGTAGAACGTAAACATGTTTTATTCCCAGTAGAACGTAAACATGTTTTATTCTCAGTAGAACGTAAACATGTTTTATTCCCAGTAGAACGTAAACATGTTTTATTCCCAGTAGAACATAAACATGTTTTATTCCCAGTAGAACATAAACATGTTTTATTCCCAGTAGAACGTAAACATGTTTTATTCCCAGTAGAACGTAAACATGTTTTATTCCCAGTAGAACGTAAATGTTTTATTCCCAGTAGAACGTAAACGTTTTATTCCCAGTAGAACGTAAACATGTTTTATTCTCAGTAGAACGTAAACATGTTTTATTCCCAGTAGAACATAAACATGTTTTATTCCCAGTAGAACGTAAACATGTTTTATTCCCAGTAGAACGTAAACATGTTTTATTCCCAGTAGAACGTAAACATGTTTTATTCCCAGTAGAACGTAAACATGTTTTATTCCCAGTAGAACGTAAACATGTTTTATTCCCAGTAGAACGTAAACATGTTTTATTCCCAGTAGAACATGAACATGTTTTATTCCCAGTAGAACATAAACAAGTTTTATTCTCAGTAGAACGTAAACATGTTTTATTCCCAGTAGAACGTAAACATGTTTTATTCCCAGTAGAACATGAACATGTTTTATTCCCAGTAGAACATGAACATGTTTTATTCCCAGTAAAACATAAACAAGTTTTATTCTCAGTAGAACGTAAACATGTTTTATTCCCAGTAGAACGTAAACATGTTTTATTCCCAGTAGAACATGAACATGTTTTATTCCCAGTAGAACGTAAACATGTTTTATTCCCAGTAGAACATAAACAACATTTTTTATTCCCAGTAGAACGTAAACATGTTTTATTCCCAGTAGAACGTAAACATGTTTTATTCTCAGTAGAACGTAAACATGTTTTATTCCCAGTAGAACGTAAACATGTTTTATTCCCAGTAAAACATGAACATTTTTTATTCCCAGTAGAACGTAAACATGTTTTATTCCCAGTAAAACATGAACATTTTTTATTCCCAGTAGAACGTAAACATGTTTTATTCCCAGAAGAACGTAAACATGTTTTATTCTCAGTAGAACGTAAACATGTTTTATTCCCAGTAGAACGTAAACATGTTTTATTCTCAGTAGAACGTAAACATGTTTTATTCCCAGTAGAACGTAAACATGTTTTATTCCCAGTAGAACATAAACATGTTTTATTCCCAGTAGAACATAAACATGTTTTATTCCCAGTAGAACGTAAACATGTTTTATTCCCAGTAGAACGTAAACATGTTTTATTCCCAGTAGAACGTAAATATGTTTTATTCCCAGTAGAACGTAAACATGTTTTTTTACCAGTAGAACGTAAACATGTTTTATTCTCAGTAGAACATAAACATGTTTTATTCTCAGTAGAACGTAAACATGTTTTATTCCCAGTAGAACGTAAACATGTTTTATTCCCAGTAGAACGTAAATGTTTTATTCCCAGTAGAACGTAAACGTTTTATTCCCAGTAGAACGTAAACATGTTTTATTCTCAGTAGAACGTAAACATGTTTTATTCCCAGTAGAACATAAACATGTTTTATTCCCAGTAGAACGTAAACATGTTTTATTCCCAGTAGAACATAAACATGTTTTATTCCCAGTAGAACGTAAACATGTTTTATTCCCAGTAGAACGTAAACATGTTTTATTCCCAGTAGAACGTAAACATGTTTTATTCCCAGTAGAACATGAACATGTTTTATTCCCAGTAGAACGTAAACATGTTTTATTCCCAGTAGAACGTAAACATGTTTTATTCCAGTAGAACGTAAACATGTTTTATTCCCAGTAGAACGTAAACATGTTTTATTCCCAGTAGAACATAAACATGTTTTATTCTCAGTAGAACGTAAACATGTTTTATTCCCAGTAGAACATAAACATGTTTTATTCCCAGTAGAACGTAAACATGTTTTATTCCCAGTAGAACATGAACATGTTTTATTCCCAGTAGAACATAAACATGTTTTATTCTCAGTAGAACATAAACAACATGTTTTATTCCCAGTAGAACATAAACATGTTTTATTCCCAGTAGAACATAAACATGTTTTATTCCCAGTAGAACATAAACATGTTTTATTCTCAGTAGAACGTAAACATGTTTTATTCCCAGTAGAACATAAACATGTTTTATTCCCAGTAGAACATAAACATGTTTTATTCTCAGTAGAACGTAAACATGTTTTATTCCCAGTAGAACATAAACATGTTTTATTCCCAGTAGAACGTAAACATGTTTTATTCCCAGTAGAACATGAACATGTTTTATTCCCAGTAGAACATAAACATGTTTTATTCTCAGTAGAACGTAAACATGTTTTATTCCCAGTAGAACGTAAACATGTTTTATTCCCAGTAGAACATAAACATGTTTTATTCCCAGTAGAACATAAACATGTTTTATTCCCAGTAGAACATACACGTTTTATTCCCAGTAGAACGTAAACATGTTTTATTCCCAGTAGAACGTAAACATGTTTTATTCCCAGTAGAACATGAACATGTTTTATTCCCAGTAGAACACAAACATGTTTTATTCCCAGTAGAACGTAAACATGTTTTATTCTCAGTAGAACGTAAACATGTTTTATTCCCAGTAGAACGTAAACATGTTTTATTCCCAGTAGAACATAAACATGTTTTATTCCCAGTAAAACATAAACAACATGTTTTATTCCCAGTAGAACATAAACATGTTTTATTCCCAGTAGAACATAAACAACATGTTTTATTCCCAGTAGAACATAAACATGTTTTATTCCCAGTAGAACTTAAACATGTTTTATTCCCAGTAGAACTTAAACATGTTTTATTCCCAGTAGAACATGAACATGTTTTTTTCCCAGTAGAACGTAAAGATGTTTTATTCCCAGTAGAACGTGAACATGTTTTATTCCCAGTAGAACGTAAAGATGTTTTACTCCCAGTAGAACATAAACATGTTTTATTCCCAGTAGAACGTAAACATGTTTTGTTCCCAGTAGAACATAAACACGTTTTATTCCCAGTAGAACATGAACATGTTTTGTTCCCAGTAGAACGTAAACATGTTTTATTCTCAGTAGAACGTAAATATGTTTTATTCTCAGTAGAACATAAACATGTTTATTCCCAGTAGAACATAAACATGTTTTATTCCCAGTAGAACATAAACATGTTTTATTCCCAGTAGAACATAAACATGTTTTATTCCCAGTAGAACTTAAACATGTTTTATTCCCAGTAGAACGTAAACATGTTTTATTCCCAGTAGAACGTAAACATGTTTTATTCCCAGTAGAACGTAAACATGTTTTGTTCCCAGTAGAACATAAACATGTTTTATTCTCAGTAGAACGTAAACATGTTTTATTCCCAGTAGAACATAAACATGTTTTATTCTCAGTAGAACGTAAACATGTTTTATTCCCAGTAGAACATAAACATGTTTTATTCCCAGTTGAACATAAACATGTCTTATTCTCAGTAGAACGTAAACATGTTTTATTCCCAGTAGAACATAAACATGTTTTATTCCCAGTAGAACATAAACATGTTTTATTCCCAGTAGAACTTAAACATGTTTTATTCCCAGTAGAACGTAAACATGTTTTATTCCCAGTAGAACATGAACATGTTTTATTCCCAGTAGAACGTAAACATGTTTTATTCCCAGTAGAACATAAACATGTTTTATTCTCAGTAGAACGTAAACATGTTTTATTCCCAGTAGAACGTAAACATGTTTTATTCTCAGTAGAACGTAAACATGTTTTATTCCCAGTAGAACGTAAACATGTTTTATTCTCAGTAGAACGTAAACATGTTTTATTCCCAGTAGAACGTAAACATGTTTTATTCCCAGTAGAACGTAAACATGTTTTATTCCCAGTAGAACGTAAACATGTTTTATTCCCAGTAGAACGTAAACATGTTTTATTCCCAGTAGAACATAAACATGTTTTATTCCCAGTAGAACTTAAACATGTTTTATTCCCAGTAGAACTTAAACATGTTTTATTCCCAGTAGAACGTAAACATGTTTTATTCCCAGTAGAACATAAACATGTTTTATTCCCAGTAGAACGTAAACATGTTTTATTCCCAGTAGAACATAAACATGTTTTATTCCCAGTAGAACGTAAAGATGTTTTACTCCCAGTAGAACATAAACATGTTTTATTCCCAGTAGAACATAAACATGTTTTATTCCCAGTAGAACATAAACATGTTTTATTCCCAGTAGAACATGAACATGTTTTTTTCCCCAGTAGAACATAAACATGTTTTATTCCCAGTAGAACTACAACATGTTTTATTCCCAGTAGAACTACAACATGTTTTATTCCCAGTAGAACATAAACATGTTTTATTCCCAGTAGAACGTAAACATGTTTTTTTTCCCAGTAGAATGTAAACATGTTTTTTTCCCAGTAGAACGTAAACATGTTTTATTCCCAGTAGAACATGAACATGTTCTGCTCTGCGGCGGTGGGCGGGTCGCTGGTGGGGCCCTGGCCGGTGGCTGTCGGCTGGCGCCGGGTGGCCGGGGTCGTCCCGGGGCGGGGGGGGGGGGGGTCCTGGGCCCCGGTGCTCCGGGGTGGCCCCTGCCTCCGGGGCCGGGGGACCCGGCTTGGCGCTGGGGGGGGGCGGGCCGGCGGGACGTGCCTCCTCTGGATTTGGCCGGTCCTCACGACCTGGTGACGTCTAGTCACTGCGCCGGGGGCCGGGGCGCCTCTGCTGTGTGCGTGCGGGTGTGTGTGCTGGTGGGGGTGTGTGTGTGGTGGGGCTGGGGGATGTATCGTTGTCGTGTCTGTGTCGGGATGTGGGCATCCGGGATGTTGGTGTCGCGGGAGTGGCTATGTGGGGGGTGTGGATTTCCCCTGTGCTTGTCCTGCGTGTGGGGCTCTGGGGGTCGCGGACGGAGCTGCGCTTTCCGCCGGGGTGCTTGGTTTTCGGCGGACCCGTGGTCGTGTTGTGTCGTATCGATGTTGGGGTGTCTGGCGTGGCTGTCGGGGTGTGGGGTTTTGTCCATATCGTTCAGCTCTAGTGTGTGGAGGTGGGGGTTGCGGGGTGGCCGGGTCTTTTCCACGCCGGGTGCCTGTCCCGCCCGGCCACTGTGTCGGTTGGGGCTGGCCTGCGCTGGTGGTCTCGTGCGGGTTGGTCTCGCGTGGTCCGGGGGCTGGGGGCGGTGGACTTGTGGCGTGGGGGGGGCTGGTGGCCCCGTGGTCCCCGTCCTTGGTATTGTGTGGGTGGGTGTGTGACTGGAGGGGGGGCGTGAATGCGGTTGTGTGTGTGTGTGGCTGCCTGTGGGGGTGTGTGGAGATGGGTGGGTGGGTGGGGGTGCATGGATGATGGGTGTTTGGGTGTGGGGGTGGTGGTGCATTGGTGGGGTTTGTGTGTGTCGGGTTGGGGGGGCTTGGGTGGGGAGCGGGGATGGTTCTGTGGGGGGATCGGATGCGGGGCGCTGGGCGGGTGGGGGGTGTGTGTGGGTGGGTGGGTGATTGGGTGGTGGCTCTGGCGGGGTTGGGGGATTGTGCGTGTCGCGGCCTGGGTGGGAGTGCAGGCTTGGGTTTGGAGGGGGGGGGCATGGACACTGGGGGGGCGGATGTGCGGGGACTAACTGGCTATACAGGAGGGGTGGGAGGAGGATGGGATGAGGGAGTGTTGACGGGGGTAAAGTCGTTGGTTGTTTGAAGTAGGGTTTAGGGGTGATACAATGGAGTGGGGGAGAAAAGGGGAAAAAAAAAAATAGCAGCTCTGCGTGCCTCTTGGGGGGTTTGCGAGGCCTGGGGATGTTGGGCCGGTGACTCTGGCCCCTCCGCCGACCCTTTCCGCTCCCGTCCCTTTTCCCCCCTCCCTGGCCTGGCATGGTCGAGCGCCCCCAGGGGCCGAGGCTGGCCCCTCTGTGGTGTACGCCAGACGCCGGGCCGTGCCTGCCCCTTCTGCCCTGGGGGGATCCCGGGAGGCAGGGGTACCTAATGCCGGTAACGGCTCTTCTTCCAGGGGGGGAATTCATATACCCCCCTGGTCTCCTTTCCCAAGACCCCCCCCCCCCCCCCCCCCCCGCTCTACCTCACACACACACGTAGGGTTTTGGGGAGGGTGCGTGTCAAGCGGGCGTGGTGAGGGAGGGCACCAAAAGTGCCTTTGCTTGCCACGTCTAGAGACAGCCTGCTCCCCAGTTTTAACCACACTTAGACACCTAAACACATAAAATAACAACAGCTCACAACCACTTCTGAGGGGCGGGCCATATAGTGTGTGGAAGGAGGGAGGGGCCGGTTTGGGGGTCATGCCCCCTACGTGACCCCACTCCCGGCATGACTTGGCACTGCCCCTTAGTTTTAACTGCAAACAACACACATCTTACACACACAGTCATGAGCGGGGGGTGGGGGGGGGGGGGGGGCAGGGTCCTTTCATACCCCGGTCTCCCGGGCGCTACTGGGGGGAGGGGGGACAGTGGCTGCTTCACGCGCCAGTGGTTAAGGCTGGCTGCATTGCGGGGGATCTGCTGGCCTGGGGGATGCCTGGCCTGCTGCGTCCGGGGTGGGTGATGGGGGTGGTGGTGGGGGGGGACGTGTTGGGGGCTTGGAGCTCACGGCTCCTTCCCCGGCCCGAGCTACCACTCAGGAGGCACGAGGGCATGGGCAAGAGAGAGGTGGGTATGTAAGAATAATGAATGAGAGTGTGAAAGAGGAAATGTGGGAGGGAGGAACTTGGGCTGGAAGAGGGAGGAGATGTGGGTAAGTGGTTGGAGGAAAGGGGGGATGGAGGAAGGAGTGGCATGCTCGTGAGTGTCTAGTAGGGATGGTCATGAGGGGCTGAAGGAAGGAAGGGCGGGAGTGTGATAGGTCAGAGGGATGGGCGGGGCTGGACATGTAAGGGGGGGACTGTATGGGGTATTGGGGGTATAGGGAGGTGGGGGCGTATGTGTGGGGGGGGTAGGGAGGGGTTGGTGCAGTTATGTGGGGGGAGTGCATGTGTGTGTTAGAGGGTATGAGGAGGTGGGGGTAGGTGTGGACGGTAGAGGGAGGAGAGTGTTGGGGGTGGAGGGAGGAGTGAGTGTGGGTATGTAAGGTCGGAGAGCGGAGTGGGTGGGTGTATGTGTGTGTATGGGGGGTACACGGAGGTGTTGGGTAGGGCTGGGCGGTGTGGGCGGAGGTTCGTATCTCGGTGTTCGTGCCGGGCATCTTGGTGTCGGTGTGGTGCGGTGTGGCTGCGGGTTGGTTGGGGGCCGGGCGCTTTGGTGGGGGGTGCGGTTTTGTTTGTGGCTTCCGGGGCTTTTTGTGCGGGGCGGGCGCAGGGGGGATCTGTATCTTGTATGTGGTTGCTCTTGCGGTATTGATGTCTTGGGTGCCCGGGTCTCGATGCGGGGGCGGTGACGGTATATCTTTCAGCCCTAGTGTTGGGGTAGGTGTGTGGGGAGTGTGTGTGTGAGCGTGGTGGCGGGGTAGGGGGTGGTAGAGGTGGTGGCGCCCTGGTGTCAGGTGTGTGGGGCAGGGACGTTGGGGTGGGGGCTGGCCTGCCCTGGGGGGCGTCGTCTGGGGGGTCCGGTCCTCCTGGGTTTCGGTTGGGCCGCCCGGGTCCGGGGGGGGGGGGGGTGGCTGCTCCTGGGCGCTTGGGCCCTGGGCCCGGCGCTGTCTCCGCTCCGGGGGACGCCCGGCGCCCGGTGGGGTCGGCAGCTGCTGGTCTTGGTCCGCTGGGGCCCGGGCCCCCAGACTGCAGGGGGCTCCGGCTGGGGCCGCCTTTTGCCGCCCTTCGGGGGATGCATGTCCGCTCTTTGGGGGGGGTAGCTGGGATCTGGGCCTCTGGGTGGCTGCTGGGGGCCTGGGTCGTGAGCCTTGCGGGCTTCCTCCTCCTTGCGGTGACGAGGCTGCATCTGCATGACTGTATCACCACGGAGCACCCTTTATTATGCATGTTGACACTGTAACACTACTTCCCATTGCGATGACTAGGTTGTACCTCTTCTCTACTTCCCATTGCGATGACTAGGTTGTACCTCTTCTCTACTTCCCATTGCGATGACTAGGTTGTACCTCTTCTCTACTTCCCATTGCGCTGACTAGGTTGTACCCTCTTCTCTGCGTAGTTCTGCGTGTGTTTGTGTGTGTTTGTATGATTTTGTTTTCCAACAGAGACCTTGTTGTGAACTGTGTAAGTGGATTCATGTTTTCTCTCCTCTCTCTCTTCCTCTTCCTTACTCCTTTCTCTCTGTTTCACTTTCTATCATTACCTCTGTTAACTTTCATTTCTCCCTTGTCAGGCCCAGCAGTATGAAATGGAATGGTGTAATAGACAAATGTTTAAATAAAGAAATAAAATGAATAAACATGATATCAAGTGGAGCCTTATATTCATAAAGCTCTGCTTGGTAAAGCAAAACTGTTCAACAGAATAAAGCAATCAGATTTCCATTCTGCTTGCTTCGATGCTGGACAGGACAAGTAAAAAAAAAAAAAAAAAAAAAAAAAAAAAAGAACATGAACATGTTTTATTCCCAGCAGAACGTAAACATGTTTTAACTTTAACTTCAAAGATGCCCCACCTCTCTGACCCACATAGTCAGAGAGGTGGGGCATCTGCCCATCTACAGGTGCCCCTCTGTAGGTGGGTGGGGCAGCCCCCTTCCAAGTTTTGCTGCTCTGCTGCAGACTGAGACCTTTCTGAGAAGTAACGAGGAACTAACCGTTAGCCACTGGCCGGCAGGCTGGGCTTACGGTCTGCCACATGTCAATCAAAAGGACACGCCCTTAATTATGTGTAATTTAAAGATTAAATAACATCTAAACAGATGATTTATGAAAAAATTCACCCCCCTCACAGTTGACCTGAAGGTAAACTTGACCTGTTAAACCAAAAATGATGTTACACCGGGCTGTAACCATGTTTATTCCTGCTATAAACATGTTTATTTCTGCCGTAAACGTGTTTATTTCCACTGTAAACAGGTCTATATCTGCTGTAAACATGTTTATTTCTGCTGTAAACGTGTTTATATCTGCTGTAAACATGTTTATTTCTGCTGTAAACGTGTTTATATCTGCTGTAAACATGTTTATTTCTGCTGTAAACATGTTTATTTCTGCTGTAAAGGTGTTTATTTCTGCTGTAAACATGTTTATTTCTACTGTAAACATGTATTTCCACTGTAAACGGGTCTATATCTGCTGTAAACATGTTTATTTCTGCTGTAAACATGTTTATTTCTGCTGTGAACGTGTAAATGTTAAAGGGATAGTACACCCATAGAATGATGGTCCTTCATCTTCTCCTCATCCTCATGCTGATCAAGACTCTGGAGCACTTTTTTAATATCTCAAATGCAGCCGGAGACCTGGGGGGTTTTCATTATCCACCGACTTTCATATAATGCAGGTGACCGGCGCTCGAAACACAAAGGTCCATAAAAGTCCACAAAAACTTGTCAATATTCCTCCATACTGCTCGTCCAATGTAATCCAAGTGTCTTGAGTGGGTAGCGTCCAGAATTTACGGGAAACCACATCATTTAGTAGATTTTTAGAGCCTAAACAGTAGAACACGTAGCTGCCGCGAAGCGCGTCCTTGCAAATTCACGACACTACAGAAGCGGTGTCAGACAAGGCTGCGCATTCTCTTTTTCTTTCTTTGTTTTAAATCAATGTCCAACCACTCTTGTGTTTGTCCGCAGCTCGTCCGCTCTTAGCACAAAGTAAACAGCAAATTTCTTCTTCTACGCTTGACTTATCGGCTGAGTAGGCGCTGAACGCCCCGGCTTCCGTGGTGTTGTGAACTCACACAAACGCACAAATAGAAACTGTAATGTTCTACTGCACGTTCTCTTATTCGCGGGTTTTAGAAAAACGGGAACCTGAGCTCGGCCCAAGGTGATAAGGTCACTGGTCACTACACTGGCGCCCCGAGCCCGCCAGGTCAGGGCCCTATTTGAAAACTGTATTTCACTCCTTGGAATTTTACCAGATTGTGTTGTGGCAGCAAATATTTATTCATTTGCAGAAGCAAAACGCCTCATCAGGGTCTCTTTACCGTTTGCAGTTCAGCACCGGACAGCACCAAGTCAGTGACTCTTATTAACACACGTTTCCCAACCTGGAAATCCCTGTTGGAAAGGCGGGACGTTTGTGTGTCAGAAGAGTGGGATTTTGGAATGGTGGTATGTCAGAATGGCGGGATGTTTGAATGCCAGCATGTAACCCTGTATACCACAGTGCAATGCGGCCGTGTTTTTTGATCGCAGAAGAAGAAAACTGGTGCAGCATCGGGAACTGGGATAGGAGCGTCTTTCGTACATAAATGCTTTTGTGGCATCGTTGTGTAGCTTTTAACAATAATGGTATTTCTTTGTAGCAGGAAAGCTGTCAATTGTTCATAACTGTTAGCTACTGGCGATACCTGGCACATCTGCTGGCGTCACCCCATGTAGTGTCCGAAATCCCGTCCCGTCGTTCCCTACGTAGTGTACATGATATAGTGGACTACATCATATACACTATGTTCGGGAATAGGGAGTGAGTGGATGATTTTGAATGCAGCTGTTGTCATGAATTGGCACAATACAAATAAAGTTGAATTGAATTGCCCGTCGTCTACAAGTTTGGGAGATCGATTCCAGGTTTCCTCAGGCAACATACAACGGAAAACCCTGAGGCTACGTCACAATGAAAAAAACTGAGTATAAACGGAGTCCGTATTTGTGTGCACAAACGACCTTTTTTGCAGTTTTACATGTCAGCAGCACGTAATTTGAAGCAGTTTTGTGTCGGGGACTCGTAAATGAGTGGTAGGACCTCAGGGCTGTTTATGGTCATTTCACGCATTATTGTGAGATCAGGTTGTCTGTCCTCGCCGCTGCATGTCTGCTGACATCATCACACTGGGTTCACGTTGATGATGTCATCCATGTGACAGAAATCAGGAAACTGAAGAACATAGAGCAACGTGCTTTCTTGTTGCTTCTTTGTCCGTCTGTAAAAAAGAGGAAGACCAGCGGCTGGTTTTCTAGCGCAGATGGAACGTAGCAACGTGAATTTGTGGCCGAAGCAGAGTTGTTTTGGTACTTTATATCTGTGTGAGATGGGACTGGTGGATGCCATGACATAGGTACGTACCACCCAATGTCATCACGTTAGTTCCCAGCTCAACTGGGTCTGCTGTTCCCACTGCATGCTGAACGGAGCAGGATGAAGGCGATTTTAACCCACGTCGCCTGCTGAGGTGTTTGGCTAAAGCTGAAGCTGCTGTTGGCAGGTTTTAATGGATTTTTTGACCAGTGGGAAAGGAGTCTAAGGGCCCGATTTACGAAAGGTTAAAACAGGCGCTATCTTCATTACGCACGCAATAATCCGCCAGAGCTGATTTGCAAAGCAGGGCAAAAGGAGGTTTGCGCCTGTTAAGGGGCAAAATAGCGCCGCTGTCCATTTTGCGCATCTGCTGCAGATGAATATGCAAACTGGGCATTTCTGCCAGAATATTGGGAGGAGACTATGCAAAACCTCAGTTTAACACGCGCAAATGTGATCTATCAACTGTTCAAAGGAATGCGGGGGCAAAAGATTGTGTGTAATTTAGCACGTCTGAAAAGCAGGTATAACTGGCAGCTTTACGCACTGATGGCTGAAAGAATGCTGCACACAGGACTGCAGACATCGGGTCAGAACCGGTTCTGCTGCAGGACTGCAGACATCGGGTCAGAATCATTTCTCATGATGTGTTCAGGCGACACGT
Organism: Atherinomorus stipes; assembly: GCA_023101725.1. Taxonomy (NCBI): domain Eukaryota; kingdom Metazoa; phylum Chordata; class Actinopteri; order Atheriniformes; family Atherinidae; genus Atherinomorus; species Atherinomorus stipes. The sequence continues at coordinate 241,456 of JALJCO010002362.1, forward strand.
CAAGTTTTCATTATTTAATTAAATAACAATCAACATCACTGTTAAACATGGTTATTCTGACATGAACCAGAACATCTGCAGCTGCAGCATCATGGTAGTTAAAGCTGACATTATTTATGTCTTTTTATTTTCTTTTACTTTTTGCCAATGGCATATTTTTAAATTAAAATCATCTCCTGCTCCTCCACGCCGCAGCGACTGCTGCTGCTCTGAGGTTGCTTTCCTGTGTGAAGTTGGCCCCCACCCCACAAAAAACTCAGTGAAAATAACCATTAACGCACAAACTATTGATACTACTTTTTACTGAGTTTTGCGTGGGGTGGGGGGCAATTACGCAGGTCCAGCGCCTGGCATTGTGCCAAAGAGCGCGCAGTCTGTGCGTAATATCAGACCATCTTCAACAGCGTGTCCTCATCCACGTCCTTAAACTGGCCTCTTCTTACGATCCACAGGGAAACCTGCTGCATTATTTTTATTTATAGTTATTATGAAGAGTTCATTTGCAAAAACAGACAAACATCACTGTAGAAAAACGGAGTTAACTGCTTTTGTTACTGTCGGGTACAAATCTCCTATCTCCATTTTACATCATTAAAACCCTCCACTTCATGTGAGCTTGATTTTCTGAAAATATTCAAAAAGTAAATGAAGAGTTTATTTGCAAAAGCAGTTAACTCCGTTTTTTCTAAATGGCGTTTGTCTATTTTTGCTAATGAACTCTTCATATTTATCTTATATTCTGTTTTTTATTTGCCTCATTATATCTCTGAAACTAACATCTTTCTATCAGGATGAATTTCATTTTGCGTTTACCACATGCTCTTCTGAACTTTCCGTGGCGCAGGGAGAGCGCACGCTAAATCCTCATTTAAATCCTGCTGTTTGCGCCTGTTACAGATTGCGCGTGTAATCTTTGTAGATCACCCGCAAACGCTAAAATGACAGCGCACGCTATTTTTTTTGCGAGGCAAAGACATTAGACTCGCAATTTGGATTCTTTGTAAATCAGGCCCTAAGAGTCTCTAAGCAGAACGGCAGGCAGAGCCTTCGGCTATCAGACTGTCTCTGATGGACCAGGCTGGGTCTGAGAGGCAGACCCCCCCTCTACCTGTAAGATCAGGCTTAAAGGGGCTAGAGGCAAGATTAAGAAACTAAACTCGCGACTGGCGCTTCAGGTAACTGCAGTCACGAGCCAAGCCGTCACGGGAGCACAAACTGAAGCTATAATGTTGTTTACTCACCTTTTTCTTCGTAGTTCCACGTTTTAGTGTCTTCAGTTGATCTGGATCGTTTGCTGACGGCAGAATAATCCATAACTATCGCTTACAGTGTTTGAATTTACCGCAACCGTCTTCTTCCTGCATCAAAACTGCAGATGTAGCGTCATTTGACGTCACGTCTGCAGGGCAGCGCGGGAAATTCAGCCACCGAATTGCAGCGTTTATGCAGCACACAGCCTGTTCAAGGCTGTTCAACGTTATTTTTGGTATTTAGCGCTTCATCACCCATTAGTATTAAAAAAATGGACATGCATGTTTGTTTTTTTTAAATTCCTGCCTCTAGTCCCTTTAAACCTTCTGATTGTCAGGGCTGGTTAGCGTCCTCTAGACCTGCTGCCGTAGACTGAGATTGTGGAGGAAGGTCCACGATGCACCGCGAGGGATGTCCCATGATGCACTGCGCTCCTACTTTCCCTCTCATCTCTCTGTCTTTTATCTCCATGTATAAACCTGTGACATCATCACCATCATTAACAGCCTTTCTTCCTGTCCTCTTCACCCAGGCCCATAGATATAAACACTAGATGCCGCCTTTGGACCTGAAGCGTACGCCAGCTCGGCCGCCATCTTGGGCAGGGGTTTCTTACAGCAGTTAGGTCCATATCTATGGTTAGGTGTAGTTTCTTCTTATCGTTTTTGCAAAGTTTGTGTCATGATAATTTCTCACATGATCAAAATATTTCAGTACCACTTAATGATTTTAAGAGAAACGGTTAGAAAGTTTTCCTTTCTGAATTCATCCTCATATTAACATTTAAAACTTAGTTAATTTGTGTCACATCCTTGATGTTAAAATGTAATATTCTGAGAAGATATTTTTAAAAATCAAATGGATGAGTTATTCTGAAATAATAATGTAGAATATTATTTATTTATCTAGACTTACCAGAAATATAAACCTGATAAAGGCCCTGTGAAAAACAAAATGAGTACACCTGGTAACTAAGATCAGCTCACATTTACCTGAAGCAGAACTGGATGATGGACATGAAGAGAATGAATAAATTCACATGGATTATTCTGTTGTTATGGGACATTCAACCTGATTTTAATGTGTTCAAATTTGTAGTTTTTACTACAACAGAAAATGAATGAATAAAGATTTTATGTGTTTGGTTTTGGTGGTATTTTGAATTATAGCTTTTTTCTTTATTTATTATATTTGAGCTCCACTACTATATATACATATATATATATATATATATAAGTGGAGAGAGTAAACGGCAGAATAATCCATAACTATCACTTACAGTGTTTGAATTTACCGCAACCGTCTGGAGAGAGAGAGAGAGAGAGAGAGAGAGATGGGGATTAAAAAAAAAAAAGACAGTAAAAAAGCAGTGTGACCAACGCTATGTATGAGACACGGAAAGTCTGATTTGCCGTGTCTCATACATAGCGTTGGTCACGCTGGTGTACCAGGCTATAAAATCACTGTATGCATGTGGGTGTGTGTCTAAGTATGTGTGAATGTAAATGAAATAATCTCTGCTTTGTCATAAATGTTAGATATGTATAATAAACCAAACGGCTTGAAAATCGGTTGAAAATTGAGTCAGTCATGGAGGATTTAATCGGAGATATATCTCTTCCTACACTCATTATTGCAATGAGGAGACGTGGCTTCCCCCTGCCTAAGATGGCGGCCGAGCTGACGTATCGCTCCAATGGACAGCAGCATCGAAGGCGGCATCTAATGATATCTATGACCCAGACCGGTCCAGGCAAATGGCCGCCCTCCTTGAGCCGGGTTCTGGTTCTGTCACCACCATTCCATGCAGCTCAGGATGGGGGACTACTCAAGACTCCATCCAATCTGTTGGTTTCTCTAGCTATATGTAGGCTACCATGAATCGGTTCAAACTAGTTTGTCTGTGAAGCCATGATATGACATTGTGAATTGATGCTTTACAAATGAAGCTGAATTAAATTTTTAAGATCTTCTTCTCTCCAGCTCTTCAGTCCATCACGGCGGCAGCTGTAGAGATCCTCACCTCTAAAACCTTCTTCCTCCATTCAACTGAACCTTTGAGGCTCTTCTTACGTTGTTGTTCTTCTATCTCATTGATGATATGCACTGTATTATTATTATTAGCAGTAGTAATAATAATAAATATAATAATAATTATTATTATTATTATTACTATTATTATCAATTTCAGCTCCTCTCTGAACACTAAAGGACACTGTGCACAGATAAAAGACATTTCAATAAAAAAAAAATTGACAGGATAATAAAAACAACAAATGCTTTTATTTGCAAAATGGGATGAGAGACTACAAAGAATAAGCCTTCCTGAGCAGGTGAGTTTTGAGTCTAGATTTGACAAGAGGTAGAGAGTCACTGTTCCGGATGTCTGGGGGTAGAGTTTTCCAGAGCTGGGGAGTAGAGCGGCTGAAGGCTCAACTCCCCATGGTGCTGAGGAGGGCACAGAGATGAATAGAGGAGGAGGGTCTGAGGGAGCGGGAGGGGATGGCAATGTGAACAAGGTCCGACATATAGGGAGGGGCGAGGTTATGGATGGTCTTGAAAGTGTAAAGCAGATTTTGTAAACTATTCTGGTCTTGACTGGGAGCCAGTGGAGCAGCTGGAGAACAAGTGATGAGATGAGGGGGGTCCTGGTGATGAGCAAGCAGCTGAGTTCTGGACCAGTTGAAGTTTATGGAGAGACTCGAGGGGAAGACTAAAAAGGAGGGAGTTGCAGTAATCAATGTGTGAGGTCACCAGGCTGTGCATGAGTATAGACATGCATTCACTCCTGTGGGGAGTGAGGGAGGGGTGAAGGCGATTGATATTGCGCAGATGAAAATATGCAGACCGGGTCAAGTTATTAATGTGGGCTTAAAATGATAGAGTGCTGTCAAGGATGACACCCAGACTTTTAACCTGTAGGGAGGGGGAGACTGAAGAGCTGTCAATAGTGAGGTAGAAACTGTCGGCTTTGGATAAAATGGATTTGGTTCCAATGAGATGAATCTGTATTTAATTTTAAGAAGTTAGATGAGAACTAGGACTTGATTTCAGATAAGCAGTTGATGGGAGAGGTGGGTGGGAGTGAGGAAGTAGGTTTGGTGGAAAGGTAGAGTTTGGTGTCATCCTCAGAGCAACAAAAATGAATATTAAATTTACGGAGAATGTAACAGAGGGGGAGAAGGTAGGTGATGAAGAGAAGGGGACCAAAGACAGAACCCTGGGGCACACCGGACGTGACGGGGGAGGGCTATGCCATGAATGAATTTGGGTGGACAAATGGAGTGTGGCCAGAGAGGTAGGAATGAAACCAGGCTAAGGGGGTAGTAGTAGTAGGTATAGTTGTAATGGCAGTAGTAGTACAGTATTACCCCCACGTCTCACCTTTTATAATAACAAACACACATTAGATATTGTATCTGAACATCCATATACAGCGGGGGGAAAGTATTGAACGTCAACATTTTTACCAGATGTCGGCAACAACCAGAGTAATGCACACATACAAAGAAATCCTAACATTTATGCCCATAAATGAAGTTATGTGTAATATAGTGAAATTACACAGAGAATAAATATTGAACACATGAAGAAATGGAGACAAAAAGATCTGAAATCCAAGAAAACAGCTGGAGTCTGTCAGTATTTAGAAAGTAATCCTGTCCCCTATCAGAGCAAAGTAATATCAGCTGCTTTAGTCCTGATTGATGCCTTAAAAAAGGTTTCTCATCACCAAGGTGTCAGACAAGAAGCATTGCATGATGGGTAAAAGCAAAGAGCTGTCTAAAGATCTACGCAATCTTATTATTGCAAACACAGCTGGACCTGACCTGGAATCAGCAGCTACAGTTGTTTCAGAGAAAACAAGAAGGAATGCACTCAGCCGCCATGGCCTTCATGCACGCACACCACGCAAGACTCCATTTCTGAAGAAGAAGCAGGTTGATGCTGGTTTGAAGTTTGCAACACAACATCTGGACAAACCCATGACATTCTGGAAAACATAGTCTGGTCAGATGAGACCAGAACTGAACTCTGCAGATGTCATAAGACACAACATGTTTGGAGGAGAAATGGCACCAAAAACACCATAGCAACAGTGAAGTTTGGAGGTGGGAACATCATGGTGGGGGCTGTTTTTCAGCATGTGGTACTGGCAGACTTCATATCATTGAAGGAAGAATGAATGGAGGAAAGTAGAGAGACATTCTGGACCAGAATCTTCTGAAGATGAAAAGAGGCTGGTTCTTTCAGCAAGACGACCGTCCCACCACACAGCCAAGAAACACTCACCTGCTTTAAGCAGAAGAAGATAAAGCTGCTAGAACGGACCAGAAACGCTCACCTGCTTTAAGAAGAAGATAAAGCTGCTAGAACGGACCAGAAACACTCACCTGCTTTAAGAAGAAGAAGATAAAGCTGCTAGAACGGACCAGAAACACTCACCTGCTTTAAGAAGAAGAAGATGAAGCTGCTAGAACGGACCAGAAACGCTCACCTGCTTTAAGAAGAAGAAGATAAAGCTGCTAGAACGGACCAGAAACGCTCACCTGCTTTAAGAAGAAGAAGATGAAGCTGCTAGAACGGACCAGAAATGCTCACCTGCTTTAAGAAGAAGAAGATAAAGCTGCTAGAACGGACCAGAAACACTCACCTGCTTTAAGAAGAAGAAGATAAAGCTGCTAGAACGGACCAGAAACACTCACCTGCTTTAAGAAGAAGAAGATAAAGCTGCTAGAACGGACCTGTCAATCACCCAACCCGAAAGAACTGAAGATCCGAGTTGACAGAAGAGACCCGGAACCTTGAAGATCTGAAGGCAGTTTGTGGAAGAATGGACCAAAATCACACCTGAGCAACGTTTTCCACTGGTTTCTCCATACAGGAGGCGTCTGGAGGCTGGAACCACCAACAAAGGTTTTTACACTAAGCAGTTAAATAACAGGGTTCTTGAACCATTTTAAAAGTAAAATTTAACGCTTTTAAAGACCTTACCAAATAAAATTGAAGACCCCAAAATTAGGGGTGTAATGATTCGGTGAACGATTTTATTCGTATCATGACTCGTGGTTTCTGATTCAGTTCATGAATGATATTGGTTCGTTTAAAACTATACGATATGATTTAATTCAGTGACTTGAAATCGAATCAGAAACCATGAATCAAATAGTCGTTTAACCACTTCATTTCACCCCTGTGTTGTAACAATTTCTTTTGAATACTTAACTTCTGCCTCCTACAATGGAAATCGAGACTAACCATTTCCCACTGGTCACCAGTTAGTGCTATATTTAAACTATTCTTAAAGACTTTTTAGGTGAGGCCTTTTTTCACTCTGCAAGACACCTTAAATTTGTTTAGAACGATGGTAGCGCTCTGGTGGGCAACAAAAAGAGTCTTTTTTTTTTTTTTAATTTCATTTTAAATGCCATTCCTTTATTGGTCAAGAAATGGTACACTTCCCTTTTAAAAGGCTGAATTCACAAGTCACTTAAATAACAATAAAACTGAAAAACTTAATATGAAATGAAAATGTTCTAAATAACAATGCAGTAAAATTTAAAGTGTTTTGGAATTTCAGTTGAAAAAAAATTAAAAACACAACGTTCACAGTGAAATTAGAGCACATTGTTCATGAAAAGTGGACCAAATCACCCTATGTCCACCCTGTTGCATCTCTGTTTGTTTACTTAATAAATAAAACCAACAGATGTTAAGCCTGTTTTTGTGCTAACTTGAAGCACAAAAACTTCAAGTTTGCCAAACTTCAAGTTAGCCAAATTAACCTACTTAAAAAATAGGGACAAAAACCATTAAATATCCATTTAATTTCAAAACAAATGTGCTGAGAAGAGATTGCACTTTAAATCAAAGCAGCACTCTTATTTAATTCTTTGTTTTATGAAATGTTTGCCAAATACATTTCCATGAAAACTTAAGAAACATTTTAACTCTTAGAAAATTGGGCGGCACAAAAGTTGTGCATTTAAAACATAAGAGATGAGAATGTCCGGTAACGGGGGGGGGGGGGCGACGACATTAGATCTATGTAGTGCTTTGGCTGGGCCTCTGCCTCCCTCTGGGGGGATGCATGTCCGTACTTTTGGGGGGCTGGGGTACGGGCCTCTGGGTGGCAGCTGGGGGCCCGGGTCTCGGGCTGTGCAGGCTTCCTCCTCCTTGCAGAGATGAGGTTGCATCTGGATGACTGCATCCTTATTATGCATGTTGACACTGTGATGCTGCTTCCCATTGCGCTGACTAGGTTGTACCTCTTCTCTGCGTAGTTCTGCGTGTGTTTGTATGATCTGAGGATTCTTAAACCACCTGCAGGTCCTCTTGTAGGGGATTGTTAGTTTTGGTTTCCAGCAGAGACCTTGGAATTTCACAAACTATTACAATTTTACATTTATAAAGATTTTACATTTCTTTTACATTTTAAAAGATTTACAATTTAACAATTTAAAAGAACAATTTAACGGGGGGGGTGTTGAAATTTTACCTCGTTTTTACCACATTCTGTCCTATAAAGACATCCTGTGAGGAGAAATCTGTGGATCAGTTCGACCAAACGCACCTCAGTCCCGGGTACAGTAAACATGGCCCCTCCACCAGCCCTGAACCCACACGTTCTAGCAGCAACACTTCATCATCGGTCGGTAACGTCCACACCTACATTCATCCGTATATAGTTAACGTAGTTTATCCATAAATAAACCTCATGTATACGTGTTGGTGTGGTTTGTTGTCATATGGAGGCGACCAGCCGCCCGCCGTCATTCTAATGAGTTGACGTTAGCTGCTAGCTAAAACGGAGGGATGCAGTAACGCAAATAAACTCCTAAAGGAGGGATGTGGAAATCCTGGTACACTCATATTCAGCTGAATAGCACAAAGACCAGATGTAACACAGATATTTAGAATGACATTGTGTTTTTCCTGCATACTGGTTCTATATGCTTTTATTTACATCTTCACAGCTCCATCATTTCTAAACCTGATGTTAAAATGAGAGGAAATGATTCTGTTATTTCTGTGTGAATGGTAGTTTTTATGAGAACTGTCAGTGCTCTTATGTATATAAGAGCTAAAACGGAGTACCCCTCATCCTGGTGTACGGTGACGCTTCTCATCCAGACAGATGTAAATATGTCTGTATGCAGCTCAGCAGGGACGTGGTGATGTTTAACAGCTCGTATACAGCAGTCGCTTTTCTATACTCAAAGTTCTGGAATGTGCTGCTAGGTGGCTGCAGTTTGTAAATGAAATGAAATGAAATGAAATGAAATGAAAAATACTTTATTCATCCCCGAAGGGAAATTCAGTATTGTAAAAGCTTTTTTTTTTTTTTTTTTTTTTTTTTTAAATAAACAAAAAAGTCAGTCATCTTATTTTCTCTGGTGGAGCAGCTGACAAACTGCTGGAAAGTTGGCAACGTAGCAGAGAGGGAGACGACGTTGAAGTCTCCAGAGATCGCCATGAATGAGTTTGGATGCTGTGTTTGTAGTTTAGCCACGACGGAGCTGATGACATCACAGGCTGTCTCTGGTGCGGTACCTGGTATTATATAAACCGCTACCAGAATAACACAGGCAAACTCTCTGGGTAAATAATATGGACGGAAACTCACAGCTAACAGTTCAATGTCTCTTGTGCAGATCTTCTCCTTGACAGTGACGTGTCCTGGATGGCACCAGCGCTGATTGACCAGCACTGTAATTCCGCCTCCCTTTAGCTTCCCGCTGAGCTGTTTATTTCGGTCTGCACGGACCGTCTTGAAGCCGTGTACAGACGCATTACAGTCCGGGATGTGTTCATGCAGCCATGTCTCGGTGAAACACATGATACTGCATTTTCTGTACTCTTTCTAAGACCTTGTTAGCACTTCGAGCTCGTCCGTTACAGCTCTCTCATAGCTTTTGTGTTTTTTTTTTCAAATATAGTTGTCTTTTTTATTGACATTTCTTGTCAGATTAGGTTTTTCTGGGAGGATTTTTTATGCTGGTTTGAAGGGTGTGCAATTCAGGAGATTTTTCTTCATATATTTGGCTTTTTTCACTTCTTGTTATGATGTGTATCCATGGCAACAGAAAAATTGTTTACCACAGGGATCAACTGTTAAAACTCTCCCAAATCAAGATTTTCAGCGAAATAACACGTCAAATCCCAGTGGAGTTAAGACAAAGAGAAGAGGATGCAGGGCAGGGGTAAGGCAGAGAGAAATACGGTGGAGATTTAAACCGTTTCTTCCAACTGTTGTGATGGGTAGCGTGAGATCGCTAGCTAACAAGATGGACCAGCTTGAAGTGCTAACAAGGTCTCAGAAAGAGTACAGAGAATGCAGTATCATGTGTTTCACCGAGACATGGCTGCATGAACACATCCCGGACTGTAATGCGTCTGTACACGTCTTCATGACGGTCCGTGCAGACCGAAATAAACAGCTCAGCGGGAAGCTAAAGGGAGGCGGAATTGCAGTGCTGGTCAATCAGCGTTGGTGCCATCCAGGACACGTCACTGTCAAGGAGAAGATCTGCACAAGAGGCATTGAACTGTTAGCTGTGAGTTTCCGTCCATATTATTTACCCAGAGAGTTTGCCTGTGTTATTCTGGTAGCGGTTTATATAATACCAGGTACCGCACCAGAGACAGCCTGTGATGTCATCAGCTCCGTCGTGGCTAAACTACAAACACAGCATCCAAACTCATTCATGGCGATCTCTGGAGACTTCAACAACGTCTCCCTCTCTGCTACGTTACCAACTTTCCAGCAGTTTGTCAGCTGCTCCACCAGAGAAAATAAGATGATGGACTTATTTTATGCAAATACAAAGAATGCATACAGCTCCTCTGCCCTGCCTCCTTTAGGAAGATCAGATCATAATCTGGTTCTTCTCACCTCCACCTACAAGTCCATCGTTCAGCAGCAGCCAGTCATTAGGAGGACGATTAAAACCTGGTCTACTGAGGCTGAAGATGCTCTGAGAGGGTGCTTTGAGGCCACAGACTGGAATGTCCTCTGTGAACCTCATGGAGATGACATCAACACCATGACTGAGTGTGTGACAGATTACATAAACTTCTGTGTGGACAACATCGTTCCAACAAGAACAGTGAGGTGCTTCCCCAATAACAAACCCTGGATCACCAGTGACCTGAAAAAGCTGCTGAACATCAAAAAGAAATGAAATTAAATGAAAAATACTTTATTCATCCCAGAAGGGAAATTCAGTATTGTAAAAGCTCACAATATTAAAAAAACAAAACAAAAAAAAAAAACACATAAAAGTCAGTCAGTCTTGTTCTTCAGGGTGATGCTGCTGGTAGGAATGAATTTCTGTATCTCTCCGTCCTACAGTGAATCTGACGCAGCCTCCCACTGAACACACTCTGATGATTCTTCACCGGAGCTGCTCTCCAACTTCTTCCTGTAGTCCTCCTTGCACTTCTTAGTCTGAATTTTCAGTTGTTTTTGTGTCGTCTTCAGTAACTCCCTGTCTCCATCTCTGAAGGCTGGGATGGAGGTGGTGGAGAACTAAAAATACCTTGCAGTGTTGCTGGACAACAGACTCGACTGGAAATGCAACACTGACTACATCTACAAGAAAGGTCAGAGCAGACTCTACTTCTTAAGGAAGCTGAGATCATTCAACGTCTGCACCAAGATGTTGCAGATCTTCTACAAGTCTGTTGTGGAAAGTGCAATTAGCTTTGCAGCATCTGCTGGGGAAGCAGCATCAGAATCAGAGACTTGAAGAAACTAAACAAGCTGATCAAGAAAGCTGGTTCTGTGCTGGGGAGAATGCTGGAGCTGATCGTAGGGCTGGGCGATACGGACCAAAAGTCGATATGTTTAGGCTGAATATCGATATACGATATATATCCCGATATTTTTATCGCAGTGTGAGAGCAAATATTTTGTTACAGTCAGAGCCAAATATGACATTACAAGTAGTTTTATTTAAACCGACCAGATTAAATAATGCTCCGGTGTTCAAAGAATGATAAAATGTAAACAGAAATACTGTATAATAATGTATGTAATAATACTCGCAGATGCAAGTAAGGAACATTACACAGAATTAAATGTAACAAACCCTAGTAAGGTTAGCATTTATATAAAAAGACAAAACAAACAAACATTGAACTCCATATCTCGATATGTGCGATATGGTCCAATGCCATATCTCATTTAAAAATGTATCAATATATTTTTCATATTGATATATCGCCCAGCCCTAGCTGATCGTTCAAAAAAGAATGCTGCACAAGCTGATGAAAATGATGGAGGATTCTTCTTCCTCTCCACAACACGGTGAAGAATCAACAGAGTGTGTTCAGTGGGAGGCTGCGTCAGGTTCACTGTAGAACGGAGAGATACAGAAATTCATTCCTGCCAGCAGCATCACCCTGAAGAACAAGACTGACTGACTTTTATGTTGTTGTTTTTTTGTTTGTTTGTTTGTTTCCCCTCTGGGACTGGGACTCGATTGGGACTGACTTATTATTGTTGTTATTATTTCATTTTATGTTATATTGTTAAAAAGAAAACAAAAAAAAAAAAACAGTGACATTTTTTGCAACGTTGAATTTCCCTTCTGGGATAAATAAAGTATTTTTCATTCATTTTTAGTTTAGTTTAGTTTATTAGTTTATTTAAAAGGGACAGTGTACAATAAACATTAGTCTTAAAAAGAAAAGATGTTTTGTACCAGAGTTACCTATTGCTAATTTCCATCCGTTGTCCCTGGGCATTCATTCATTCATTCATTTCATTATACGGGTCACAACTGTCCAACACTTCCATCTTATTTCTGGATCTTCATTTCTCAGCCACTGACAGCTGATTTAAAACAATTATTCTGTCCTCTGTCTGCTCAGAGTCGCAACACCCCGTCATCTTTTGCCTGCCAGACTCCCGGCAGGTCACAGGACTGAAAACTATCACTTAAAGAAAAACTCACTGAGGACAAGAAAGAGTTAAAAGCCCTGATCAGAACCGTTTCATTCAGGAGCTGCTGGATGTTCTCACAGTTCAGATCTCAGAGAACTGCTGACGTTAATGAGTCGTCTTCATCTGCAGCCACCGAGGCTGCAGCTGTGCACGTTCCCACCACGTGCACCACGTTTTCACAACGCGCACAACGTTCCCACAACGTGCACAATGTTGCCAACATGACACACTAATGGAAAGCAGCAGGAGTGTTTCCATCTCCACCTGCTCGGTAGAGCTTTAAAGTGCTGATGACACGTTTCTGACATTTTCTTCATGTTTTATCGACCAAAATGTTCTTCATGATGATCTATGTAACAGAAACAAATGCAGCTGCATAGATGTGTTATCAGAAAAAAATTGCTGCCTTTCAGCATCTGACCAGACTGTGGCGCTGTGAGCAGGAACCGAATGTGACGTCTGCCAGAGAACGTTCTCATTTAACATTGAAGTCAATGGCTTTATTGCAGTTTTTAAGTTCCTTTTCCAGTTTTACAGACGAACGGTAACGACTCAGCCTTCTGTTGTATTGACAGTTGATGTTTAAAAGCTCGTTAGTACAGTGTTAGTTTATTTAAGTTTCCTACAGATTCAGAATTTTATTTTGAAGAGGATAAAGCAGCAGGTCAGACTCACTGGGAAACAGTAGCAGCAGTAGGGGACGTCTGCTCGTCTCTCCTGTCTACAGCGTCTGTTTACTGGGGGATCAGGCAACGTGTTGAGACTTCTAACACAATGAAACTGCAGTCATGTCCTCTGGAATATTCTTTTTCAACCATCGTTGCTTCATCACATCGGTCATTCAGCTGCTGTACGGACAGACAGCTGCTTCTCGGTTATATGAGGATGTCTCCGGTCATCAGATCTCCTCCAGCTGCTTCCAAACATGCATCCTTCCCTCCATCCTCATCCTTATAAACGGCAACTATTTAAAACTCCACTGGAACCATGGAAGTTGTTATCTTCTCATTTTCAAAGGCTAATTATTTACCATGGCTAGCTCGCAGCTAACAGCTAGCCGCGAGCTAACGCAGGGAACAAGTGCCTCGTCTCTGTCACGCCTGGCTCTATGTCAAACTGTTGCAGCTCCTTATCAGTTGTGGGTCCTCTTGTGTTGTTCCGGGTCGTTCCTTACAGTTCTGGTTCTGCTTTGTGTGGTCTTGCAGGCTTTTATCTGAACCAGTGGACCTGAGGCTGGAGACAGACTGTAGGCAGCTGCTACAGTTCTACTCCGGTTCTAGCTTGTAAAATGTGATTTCCTCAAATTCCTCAGCATGATCACATTTTTCTGAACTGGCTGATGATCCACCACAAACCAGTTCCAGTCCAGCTGTTCTGGAGCATCTTTCATGTTTTCCACGGCTTAGATTGTACATGTAACTCAACGGGCGACCGCAACTCTGTATGTCGCTGACGACACAACATGGCGGCTCATTTCGCGACTGAAAAGCTATTAGCATTTACTGAGCCTCCTAAACATCTGATATTTACGTAAATACACGTCTGATTAACTTCTAACTGCACAGAAATACTTATTTTGTCTTGGTGTGTTGTTGTATGGCAAAGTTACTGGAAGTTAAGGTCGTGTCATCAGCACTTTGACTCAGATATCTGCGTCTGAGTTTCAGGCGTTGACGTGTTGTCTGAGCGTGCGCTGACAGACGTGCACTCACCTGAGGATGTGCACGTGTCGTCGAATCACAGAGAAACTGAAAGGAGCGACACAGAGAGCAGCGACTACATGCCGTCATGTAAACCACATGAATAAGATCAGACTGTTCAGATCATTATTACGGAACTGAATCAATGTGAACAGAAACATGCGAGGATGACACGAAGTTTCTGAAGGAGGCAGGAGTCTGCTGGCACATCTTCACGTCCGTCTCAAAGTCTCCAACACCACCAGAAAGGCCGCTGGATTTGTCACAGTAGGAAAAAATTGCTAAAGGGGTCTGAGAGCTGGCTAAATGGCCACGTTGCTAACAGACACACCCTGATGTCAGCGCCTGCAGCCGACGTGCCGTAAAACAGCTGATAATCACAGAAACTCATTGACACGATGGACACAACACTAATTTAACTAATTTAGGGGCAACGGTGGCTCAGGTGGTAGAGCAGGTTGGCTAATGATCAGAGAACTGGCGGTTTGAATCCCGATCCCCCAGCCATATGTCATTTTGTCCTTGGGCAAGACACTTAACCCCCATTGCCTTGTATGAATGTGTGTGAATGTTCCGGTGGTGGTGGGAGGGGCCGTAGGCGCGAAATGGCAGCCACGCTTCCGTCAGTCTGCCCCAGGGCAGCTGTGGCTACATACATAGCTTACCATCACCACGTATGAATGAGGAGTGAATGAATAATGGACCTACTGTGAGCGCTTTGAGTTCCTGGATAGGAAAAAAAGTGCGATATAAATCTAATCCATTATTTTTATTATTATTATTAATCAAACACATACACAATATTAGATGCTTTATAGTGGGACGCTGTGCTTTCTCGTCGACATTAAACACACAGGCTGAAAATGTAATATCTACAGCAAAATTTATGGTAAATTTCAGACATTTTAAGACCTTAATTTCCAGGATTTAAATTGAATACTTTAAGACTTTTTAAGGACTCGTGGGAACCCTGAATACATTTCAGTAAGCGTGTTCAATACTTATTCCCTGTGTCATTTCACTATATTACACATAACTTCATTTATGGACATAAATGTTTGGGTTTCTTTGTATGTGTGCATTACTTGGGTTGTTGCCGACATACGGTGAAAATTTCATGTCAATCACTCTACTAGAGACATATTTGAGAAAAAAATGTTGACGTGTTCAGTACTTTTTTCCCTGCTGTGTGTCACGTGTGGTAAAACTGAGATATGTCTAAGAAATTTGAGATGTTGCATTGTCTTTATTCTCTGCGGCGTCCTGACTGTCTCTGGATGAGTGTTGTGGACGGGAGGAGGAAAGCTGACTGGTGGGCCGGGAGCAGTGGAGGCACTGCGGTGGAGAGTTTAATTAACGTAAGTGCCTCAGAGCTGACTCGAGCCACCTCTTCCATTAAAACATTGACACTGTGCGTGCATTCATGGACACCAGCCAACTTCAAGCCAGCAGTTTGAGAGAGATTTGGCTGAAGGAAGCCAGCTGCTAACTAGTTATGCTTCATGTTGTTATCATCCAGGTTAATTCAGTGATTTTACAAGCCCAGTTCCAAGACAGTAACGCCAGCCGTGGTTTGTGAACGAAGGAGCTGAGGTTCAAACCACAAACATGTAACGTAAGAACATGTAACCAATGATAAATCTGACAACTACACTAAATACGAGAACTGGACTTACTGAGGTGGGACAGCCCAGCAGGTCCAGGTCGTACCGATGAGATGGGGAGCTGATGAGGAGATCTAAGATGATATAATATGATCTGAGAACAGATCAGCTGCTGTGTGTAGCTGCCACAAGTTAGAAATCAGGGGCTAGTTTTATCTAGCGGCTTAGAGCCAGTTCAGTCCTAACTGCTGAAAATTTGTAGAATTTCTTCCTGCTCTCTAACGTAAAGGAATAGTACACCCACAGAATGATGGCCCTTCATCTTCTCCTCATCCTCATGCTGAGCAAGACTCTGGAGATCCAGGGGGGTTTTTCGTTTTCCCCCCAACTTTCATATAATGGAGTTAACCGGCGACTGAACAAAAAACATCCATAAAAGTCCACAAAAACTGTCAATATTCCTCCATACTGCTCGTCCAACGTAATCCAAGTGTCCTGAGTGGGTAGCGTCCAGAATTTACTGGAAACCATCATTTAGTAGATTTTTATAGACTGAACAGTAGAACATGTAGCTGCCGCGAAGCGCGTCCATGAGAGTTCACAACACTACGGAAACCGCAGCAGATGAGATCGTGCGTTCTTTTTTTTCTTTTAAATCATTATCCAACCTATCTTGTGTTTGTCTGCAGCTCCGTCGCTCTTAGCACAATGTAAACAGCAAATTTCTTCTTCTATGCTTGCATTATCGGCAGAGTAGGCGCTGAACACCACGGCTTCCGTAGTGTCGTGAACTCTCATGGACGCGCTTCGCGGCAGCTACATGTTCTACTGTTCAGTCTATGAAAATCTACTAAATGATGGTTTCCAGTAAATTCTGGACGCTACCCACTCAGGACACTTGGATTACATTGGACGAGCAGTATGGAGGAATATTGACAAGTTTTTGTGGACTTTTATGGACCTTTTTGGTTCAGTCGCTGCTGAACTCCATTATATGAAAGTTGGTGGATAATGACCCCCCCCCTCCCCCCCCCCCTCCAGATTTCCGGCTGCATTTGAGATATTAGAAGGTTTCTATAGTCTTGCTCAGCATGAGGATGTGGAGAAGATGAAGGACCATCATTCTGTGGGTGTACTATCCCTTTAAGAATAAAAGATATCTAACAACTTTCTCCAGTCTCAAGTTGTTTTCACACATGTGGGCGGAGCCAGGCGCTGCTGCAGCAGTGACAAGTTACCATGTTTAAATTATTAAATAAACAAGCTGTACTACAACAACAAGGCTACATTTTTGATTAAAGAATCTATAATCCTTATTTAAGAAGAATTTTTGTATACATCAAAACCTTGCACAAAGTATTAACATTTTTAAAAGCAACCCCCAGAACCCCTCTCCAGCCCTGCTTGTACAGCAGATGGACTCCAAAACCTCACAAACCAACTTATTTGTTACTAAAATCTCCTGAAACAGGAAATCTAATCTCCTCCACATATGAATGTAACTGGTCTGAAACATGTTAGAATAATGTCACATGTAATCTCAGGATCTCTGACTGAAGCAGAAATACAGTCAGTCACCGTCACATCGGCAGCTGGAATGGAGTCTCCACAGAGCCGTGCGTCTTCATGCACGCTGGCATCATATGCAGCATTAATAACTGCAGTTACACATATCAATGACGGCGCTGCAGGAGACACCTGAAGTCACCGACTGATTCCTGAAGTCACCGACTGCAGGGAGTGCAGAATTATTAGGCAAATGAGTATTTTGACCACATCATCCTCTTTATGCATGTTGTCTTACTCCAAGCTGTATAGGCCCAAAGCTACTACCAATTAAGCATATCAGGTGATGTGCATCTCTGTAATGAGAAGGGCTGTGGTCTAATGACATCATCACCCTATATCAGGTGTATTAGGCAAACATCATTATTAGGCAACTTAACAAAAAACAAATATATCCCCATTTCAATTATTTATTTTCACCAGGGAAACCAATATAACAGCTCAACATTCACAAATATACATTTCTGACTTTCAAAAACCAAACAAAACAAATCAGTGAGCATTATAGCCACCTTTCTATGCAAGGACACTCAAAAGCTGCCATCCATGGATCCTGTCAGTGTTTTGATCTGTTCACCATCAACATTGCGTGCAGCAGCAACCACTGCCTCCCAGACACTGTTCAGAGAGGTGGACTGTTTTCCCTCCTTGTAAATCTCACATTTGATGAGGGACCACAGGTTCTCTATGGGGTTCAGATCAGGTGAACAAGGAGGCCATGTCATTAGTTTTTCTTCTTTTAGACCCTTTCTTGCAGCCACGCTGTGGAGTACTTGGATGCGTGTGATGGAGCATTGTCCTGCATGAAAATCATGTTTTTATGAAGGATGCGGACTTCTTCCTGTACCACTGCTTGAAGAAGGTGTCTTCCAGAAACTGGCAGTAGGACTGGGAGTTGAGCTTGACTCCATCCTCAACCCGAAAAGGCCCCACAAGCTCATCTTTGATGATAGTAGCCCATACCAGTACCCCACCTCCACCTTGCTGGCATCTGAGTCAGACTGGAGCTCTCTGGCCTTTACCGATCCAGCCACTGGCCCATCCATCTGGCCCATACCAGTACCCCACCTCCACCTTGCTGGTGTCTGAGTGGGACTGGAGCTCTCTGGCCTTTACCGATCCAGCCACGGGCCCATCCATCTGGCCCATACCAGTACCCCACCTCCACCTTGCTGGTGTCTGAGTGGGA
Source organism: Atherinomorus stipes (assembly GCA_023101725.1). Lineage (NCBI taxonomy): Eukaryota > Metazoa > Chordata > Actinopteri > Atheriniformes > Atherinidae > Atherinomorus > Atherinomorus stipes. The sequence continues at coordinate 259,717 of JALJCO010002362.1, forward strand.
CTGAGCTCTCTGGCCTTTACCGATCCAGCCACGGGCCCATCCATCTGGCCCATACCAGTACCCCACCTCCACCTTGCTGGTGTCTGAGTGGGACTGGAGCTCTCTGGCCTTTACCGATCCAGCCACGGGCCCATCCATCTGGCCCATACCAGTACCCCACCTCCACCTTGCTGGCGTCTGAGTGGGACTGGAGCTCTCTGGCCTTTACCGATCCAGACACGGGCCCATCCATCAGTCCATAAAACCTTATAAAAATCAGTCTGAGATATTTCTTGGCCCAGTCTTGACGTTTCAGCTTGTGTGTCTGGCTCAGTGGTGGTGGTTTTTCAGCCTTTCTTACCTTGGCCATGTCTGAGTATTGTACACCTTCTGCTTTTGGGCACTCCAGTGATGTTGCAGCTCTGAAATATGGCAAAACTGCTGGCAAGTGGCATCTTGGAAGCTGCACGCTTGACTTTTCTCAGTTCATGGGCAGTTGTAAAATCCAGCTTTTTTATCCTTTGCCAACTTGCAAAAGCAAAATCGTTCAACAGCTCCACATTTTGAGACAGTAATCCTGCATTCATCCCCTCACGGTTGGATTACTGTAACTTGCTCTATCTCGGGGTCAGCCAGTCGTCCCTCTCTCATCTCAAACTGGTTCAAAATGCAGCCACTCGTCTCCTGGTTGGAGCCTGTCAGAGAGATCACATTACACAGATTTTAGCATCACTTCACTGGCTGCCTGCACATTTAAGATTCTTTTATTTGTTTTTAAATCTTTAAATGGTCTTACCCTACGATAGCTCTCTGAGCTGATTTCACTTTACTCGCCAGGTCGGTGCCTCAGATCTGCTGATCAGCTGCTTCTGGAGGTTCCCAGGTCTCGGCGGAAGCTCAGAGCTTGTAACGATCTAGGGAGGGAGCCAGAACCCAAAACTCAGCCAAAAATTGAAGAATTAAAACAGGTTTATTTGTTTACAAAAGAGGGTGTAGATTTGCTCTGGCTTGATCAGGATTTGCTGGATGTCTGTAAAACAAAAACTGAGGTGAGCGTAGCTGCAGGAGGAGATGAAGTAAAAACTCAAAAACAACTTGTTACCAGGTGCTAAGGTTGCCACCCGTCCCGTAAAATACGGAATCTTCCTTTGACAATAAAACATTGCGTCCCGTATTGTACGGGACGCCATTTGTTCCGTATTCCCATAAATGTCAAACACTCATGTCTGTCACACATATATAAACATTAAATTTAGTAATAATAAGCTAAAGGAAACAGGAAAATCTAAGCAGGATCCTCCAGTCCTGTGTGCTGCTGTCACGTGCGCTCCTCACATCACCCACGCCTGTTAAAATGTCCACACCTGATTCTCCAGCATGTTCTCAAAAGTGAAAATGCTTGATAAAGAAAACACGTGAGTAGGAACAGATCGTCATTGGCTGGACGGGGTCAGTGGAGATGAAGAGGGGAACTGTTAAATATGTCGGCGAGTGTTTTCTGTGGCGCTCGGTGACATCAGACATCATCACGCATCAGAAAAGCAACACTGCACGCACGTGAGAACCGTGAAGATCCTAAACGTGAGTGTCCCATCTTCATCCCCTCATCATCATCATCTCCTGAGACTGAATCAGTCATGACGTCACGTCCACAGGATCAGTTTTTATCTGGTTGTGTTTTTGCCAGAAGATGTCAGGGCCTAGTTTAGGAGGCTGGTGGTTTGGTTAGCTTAGTGATTGTTTAGGATGTTGACTTTTTAATGTTGAATGAATGATCATTTATTTAATATATACAGAATCCAATAGTTGTAGCAGCCAATATAAATGTTATATATGGTTATTTAAACAATAAATCACAGTAATGGATTAACATTTGATAAATTAATATAAATTAAATTAATATTGTTTCACACACACACTATATATACAGTATATATACACTGCCTGGCCAAAAAAAAAGTCGCCAACAAAAAAAGGTCAAACCTTTCACATTTGGTTGGAGCCTTTAGCTTTGGTTGCGGCAGCATTCGCTGTGTTTCCAGAAGCTTCTGCAATGTCACCAGATTTATTTGCATCCTGTTGCATCAATTTTTCACCAAGATCTTGATGATGATTGTAGAGTCTGACCACAGCACATCCCAAAGATTCTCAATGGGGTTCAGGTCTGGACTCTGTGGGGGCCAATCCATGTGTGAAAATGATGTCTGATGATCCCTGAACCATCTTTCACAATCTGAGCCCGATAAATTCTGGCACGGTTATCTTGGAATATGGCCGTGCCATCAGGAAAGAAACATCCATTGATGGAATAACCTGCTCATTCAGTATATTCAGGTATCAGCTGACCTCATTATCTGAGCTCATACTGTTGCTGAACCTGGACCTGAGCAACTGCAGCAACCCCAGATCATCACACTGCCCCCACAGGCTCATACAGTAGCACTAGCATGATGCTGCATCACTTCATCTGCCTTTCCGGCCACATTTCTTCCTGGAAGACGATGGTCCACTATCCTTCCAGTTTTTCATAATGTGTTGGACTGTTCTGAACCCAGTTTTAGTAGTTTCTGCATCTCCTTAGATGTTTTCACCTCTTGATGCCGATGATTTGACCCTTCTCAGACAGACTAACATCTTTTCCACGACCACGGATGTGTCTTTCCACATGGTTGTTTAGGAAATGAGAAGCAACTCATTGCACCAGTTGGGGTTAAATAACTTGATGCCAGCTGAAAGATAATCGCCCATCATGTAATTATCCAATAGGAGCCTCAGACTTATTTGTTTAGTTAAATCCAGGTGGTGACTTTTTTTTTGGGCCAGGCAGTGTATATGTACATATAATATATTTCCTATATAAAACTTTGTAGAGCTTTCTGTGTATTCTGTGTCAAAATGTTTATTTTGAGGAATCCAGTGTTCAGTTATCAGAACACAAATTCTTTGGTTGGTGTGTGTTTATCTGTCTGGATGACCTGACTTTCTTTCAAGTCATAAGAGTCAGCAAAAGAAATGTTTAATTAATCTGTCATCTCTAGGTTACAGTTGAGGTGACACAGATGTACCACAGATTCAGACACAACAGAGCTGTCTACAATCGATCACTTTTAACAGTTACATTCAGTTCTTACTGTATTTATATTTTAAGTTAATTGTTGCCACACAAACAAGACCATTGGCTGCTGGTATGCATGTGTGCATGACAGCACTCTCACCAACTAGGTTTTATTGATAATGCAATAACTAAGTTTTGTGCATACGCACTTTGTTATATATTTTTTCCCTCATTTTATTTTAA